>CAUYON010059341.1:0-80313 GCA_963573935.1 Arctocebus calabarensis | reverse complement strand
TAAATGTCTTCATATAGTGATTAAAAGGCTATGAAGGCTATGTTAAAAACTTCAATGAAAATATTTCAGATTGTATATAAATTCAGCACATTGTGCCCCATGATTACACCAATGTACACAATTATGATTTAATAAAAATTAAAAAAAAAAGAGTTAAAAGTGACCTTTTCTTTCACCAAGGAGATATTTCTCTGCACTAGAGACAAAAGGGAAACATTTGGTTCAATATAACAACTCTGCTACTTGTGTTCTACAGAAAAATAACTGTGTTTTGACTTCTTCATTTGAATTTGATCTCTTCTCCCTAAATCAGTACATTCCCTTCCTTCTGCAATAGTTTCAAATCATCTGCCTGTGCATCCGCTCTGAGAGAGGAAGAGACTGTTGGACTGTATTGTTCCAAAGGCAGACAGAAAAAAAAAAATCAGATCTCAAAGATCAAAGAAGACAAATGAGCTCATAGTGGTATAAATCATATTAAAACCTCACTGTCCTCATAAATTTAATCTACCCTATTAATAGACTTTACCTATCAACTTAAAGTTCTGAAATGCTCCTAGAAGTTCATCTTATTTTCTCTTTACATAAGAATGGGAAGGAGCTCTTCCTAGCATTTAATTTCATTGTGCAGCATTCACTTAACAAAGTTCACAGCAGCATAATAACAAATGATAGAAAAGAAAGCATGGATTCTAACCACTTTGTCCTCCTTTGAGAAAGCATCCATGGAAGCAGAGCAAAGAAAGAAGAAAAAGAAGAAGAGAAAAACAAAAATGAGCCACATATTAATAAAATGGTTTTATGAAAACAATTATGTTGTTTCTTTAAAACACAGGTATTTTGAAAAGTAAATGTTCACTCTTCCTAAAACATAGCCATATTCAAGCCTTAATTGAAAATACACATATATATGTGCTGCTATATGCTAGATGCAAGTATCGGTCACAATAATTTCTGAACTTTTTAGAACTGGATTAGTAAATATACATTTAAAATCTCTTCAGAAAGAAAAGTTATTTCACTACCACGTGTAGTTTATATGTTATTGAAAATACCTTATTAAAATGCATAAAATATATACAATTTTATGAAATTACAATTAAAATACTTTTTTTTTAGAAATCTAAGAATGAAAAATGTCTGCGATACATAAAAATGAGAAGGGGAATATGTTAACTGCTTTAGTTGTAAATTATTCCACAAGCAATATTAATTTGTGATACGTATTTCAAGGTTTATATCATAGAAAAAAACAAACTTTATGTGATGTTTTTGTCTCAAGCTCAAATTGAAATACGTTAAGTAGTGCTTTGCTTTATTTTGCGCCTTTGAATATTTTTCCAGGATTGGATGGGTTTGGTAAAGATGGATGAATTACAATGGGCCTGAGCCTCCTCTTCATGCCTAAGTATCTCCAAGCTCAATTTGTTTTACACATTCTCTCCTTTTAAAGACCTTAGTTTGACCCTATTGAGTTTAATATCTCAATAGTTAACTGTATTTTTATTGGCTTGCCTTAAACCTATCATGAGACGTTAAAAGTATCCAGTAGTTATGGGTGCTTAGATAATACTAACACTCAGCGGGCTCTGCACCTGTTTCTTCACTGCCAGTGTCTTTTCAGATTGAACAGTGCCCTTACCATGTGGGTTGTTAAATACTTTGAGTATCACCTCCAGGAGAGACTATATTCCAAAACAGTGTATTTAAGAACAGTGAACAAGAGGAAATTAATCAGTAGATCTTGGGTACTTTCTACCTGTTGAATACTACCTTAATAGCCAAGCTCCTTACAGAGAGCTTTGAAAGTGGTGCATGAAGATTAACTCTAAGAAAACCTATGAAGTCTTAAGACTTAAAACCTAAAGAAAAATTAAATATTCATACCATTAAGAGCTAGATTTAATTATTTTATTTAATTCTCATAACTATGCAAAGTAATGATTATTCAGTTTCATAAAGAAGTTATGACCTATTCTTCAGTATACATAAACTATTGTTCGAAAATGCTCATTATCTTCCTAAAGCTACAGAGACAATAATAGCCTCACCTTAAAGTATGAACTATGTTGATTATACTCAGCATCTTAATTCCACTGTAGGAGATTTTAGAATGTCCTACTTGTACCTCAATGAAACTACCAAAAATACAATGTTGTTTGGGAGGTTTGTTTAACTGTGATCTTTCCAAATTAGAAAAATATCAAAAGGGCTTAAATGTTTCATATAACTTTTAAGCATAAGCTTATCTTATATTAAATAACATAAGAAATTCTTTAGAGAAACACCAGGATTCTTCAGCTATATAATTGTTAACTCTTCTACACTATGCTGCAAAGAAAATTCGCTCACATTTTCCTATAAATAATTCTACTGTACTAATGTAAAAAATATCATAATGTATATTAAAATGTATTTTGAATTAAATATTTATTAGAATTATTCTAGTATTTCATAAGATTGGATCCTACAGTATTAGCATCATAAGGCTTCAAAAATTGCATTTATTTAAAACACTGCATACAGCAGAGTGTCTCCTATTTCACTCAAAAAAGAAAATTGCATCAGATAATATAGGGATTTCATAGAAAGGGAAATGAGATACACAAGTCTCGAAATTTTTGAAAAAGTGAATTTTACATGCTCTTTAAATGATTTCTACGAGACAAGCCTTGGCATGCTAGTAAATCTGAACTTACTCTCATAGAGACTAATCATTGCTTAATACAAGACAGTTTTATCCTTTGTTCAATCTGAAAACCAACGTAGCAGAAACTAATAGTCATTAGATCTTTTTTCTTTCCTTGCAAGAATTGGCCATAACTTTCAAGAGTTCTACAATTCGTGAAGGTGCTAAATTTACATTTACCACATTCTCCAGAAAACCAATTTATTTTTCCAGGTGAACCCACGGCTGATTTGATAGGAATCAGGATACACCCACGTGGAAAGCATCGTTTAGGAACCCCTGTCCCTGCTGCTACGAAAAACACGGGCGAAACCGAGGGGCGGCGTGCTAACGCGCATGCGCACACACGCCCGCTTTCTGCCATGCAAGTGAGCTCATGCTCGGGACGTGTAACGGTTTCCGCGCGCATCCCAGCGCGCCTGCGCGCGGACACTCACGTTGTTGGATCGCAGAGACACGCGGCCGCCGCAGCGGGCGCAGAACTTGGTGCGGCAGTAGGAGCAGAGGTGGCCGCACCCGTCCGCGAACTTGGTCTTGTGGCAGATTCCGCACGTCGGAGCGTCGTCCTTGTGCTCGCCTTGGTAACGCCGCGCTTCTTCCCCTATTTTTCTCACTTGTTCCTTGTAGCTTTCGAACTGTTGGTGCAATCTCCTGGGCAAAAGGGAAAGTGGAAGCGAACTGAGTAAAGGAGGGACGACCGAAGCCGAGAACCAACAGACAGCAGTTTTCTCACCAAACGGAAACGTCGCTATTTGAACTAAAGCAGAACCTGCAGCGCTTTTGGCCCCGGTGATCTTACCTTCGAATGGATTAGCGTGAATTCCACTAGTGCGGTTTTGCTCACTGGCACCGAACCCTGTAAAGGCAGAATCCAGCAGGCACCGTGCTGGGCGCTCTGCAGACAGCCCAGTGCGTGAGCGCGACTGTCCCCAGCGAGGGGACCCCGTGTCTACTCCGTGACACCGCTCTGTTAGACAAGGGCCCTTGGAAATACCACAACTGGGAGCTCAGTGCTCCACAGCTACATCCCCGTGTGCATCTAACTGAAGCGAAAGTGCACAAAATATTTAGCCTCATTATAAATTATGTACTCTGAGACTTTCTACGTTTAAGACTGAATGCAATTCAAAAGTAAGTTTGTCACAGTACATTAATTCCACGCTACTATTTGAGCACAATGTGCATGTTGAAAAAATAATGTTTCTGCCTTCCACAGATACCTTCTCTTGTCTTCATTCCTGGATATCACCTATCTTTTTTGGCATCATTTGTCTGATTTAATACAGTAGATAGAATGTTAGCTTACACCTTATATTTGAGCTCACTGATGCTTTCGTGTTACGTTGGAAGTTCTAAATGTCACCTTGCAGATATGCAGTTTTTTACATATCCCACTTTTTCTTGATTTCCATCAGGTTAAATGTCTGAGGGATGCTACCACTCCTTATTGGTAATTGCTGGAGGTGGGACAGCAAAAGTTGTGCTGGCAAACCATTTCCCATAAGAACATTCACATTTAATATGATTTGAGTTTCCTTCTTTCTCCAGGACAGCGCCTGTGGCTCAAAGGAGTAGGGTGCCAGCCCCATATGCCGGAGGTGGCAGGATCAAAACCAGCCCTGGCAAAAAAAACAAACAAAAACCCCTCAATCTTAAATGGCTACAAATGCAGCTGACTGCAGTTCTGAATAGGACACTGTGACACCTTGTGAATCCCCAGAATCAGGATGTCTTAACCTTGTAAATGAAAACTGAGGGAGTTGTCCTAAATGTAGGCAGTATTCATTGGCCATTTCACCAAAAGAGAAACTCCTAGGAAGTGGACAATCAAAATCATCCAGTATCTGAGAGCTAGAGCCGGATTCAAGTATTCCCTAACACAAAAGAGTGCACAGATGGTATTGTTAATCCAGGCTTGATGTTCATCATCTTAAGAGAACTGTGGGGAGGTGGTACTCCTGGGAAACAGAATCAAATAAGTTAGTGTTTGAGATCTTGGGATTTCATTATAGTTCCTTTTAACATCTAGCAGCAGAACTTTAATGATTACTTTAAAAATTCTTAAATCCCCTTCCTGCTGTCAGTTGACACCTTTTCTATTTAATTCCAGTAATTAAAGCACAGAGACTACATTAACACATAATGTAGGTTATGATCTGAAACCTTACCCAATTTAAAGACCTGCCAATATCACTTCATGGAGGAACATACATGATATTTTATCTCATGAATGGAAGGATATTTGGTCAATTTATTGAATAGTTACTTGGTACATTAATTTTTTTTATCATTTAAGTACACTAATCTAGAATCAAATTGGTAGAAAACTGTGGATATCTATCATTTCAAAAGTTTCCGTACAAAATAGCATTGGAGATCCTACTGCTTTTACTAAAGAAAATAATTCTTCACACACTTAGCACATATGAAATATTTTCAAAACTCTGGCTCTCAAAAATATTGAAATGTTTTATTTTTTAAACTTGGAGGAGGTAATATATGATGTGGGGCTTTTTAAATACTTTACATATATGCCATGAAATACTCCTTGGTATGTATGAAATATTTCATATTAAAAAGAAGGGTCATGCATGGTGGCTTAAGCCTATAATCCCCTCCTCAGGAGGGGAAGAAGGTAGGAAGATCCCTTGAGCCCAGAAGTTTGAGGCAGTAAGCTCTTGACTGTGCCACTACACTCCAGCTTGGGTGACAAAAGTTCATCCCATCTCTAAAAGTAAGCAATATATAAAAATAAAAAGAAGGAAAAAGTTCAGTTCCATCTCATGAAACATTACTGAATAATCAATGGCACTATATACAGAATTGAAAAATTGAATGTATTTGAAATCTCCAAAAGAATTGACCTATTTATGCCATATAATAAAAATATGCATATATTTAACCCCAAAATAACCTTATGAAGTAGATAATATTATTCCCATTTTATTTATAGGAAAATTAATTTTTGTGTGGAACCTTGCTACTACTTTTTACTTGAATATGTCTTCCTAAATTCACGTTCTTTAGATCTTCTTATATCCATCTCATAAAAGATGACATTAATTATGGGTGCAACTTACAATCAAAGTGTTTCTGGAATCAGGTAAAATTTTAAGTACCAAGCAACATCAACTTTTGATTGTGTTTAACTGATTACATCTGAAAAAGCTGGCCATGAAAAAGTGAAAGCTGATGCTGATGAAATCATGCAATGACACTTCTATAGTTCCTCTCCTCAATATTTCCATTCATTTTTCAACTGCTCCATAACATTTATTCCTAAACTCTCTTTTCTCAAATTGACATCAAGCTACTGTGTCCTACTGAATGACCCAAATTACTACTTTGATGATTTGTGAACCCATATGTTTCCTAAGTGCTCATGCATCTTAGACTGCAGGCTCTCCTGGCCATGACAGGTGGGCAGACAGCAACAGTTCCTTCACCAGCAGGCCTCAGCAAATGAGTTGGTAAAAGGCTAAAACTGAAGTGAAGAGAATGAAGTCTCCAGTTTTTGACTTTCTCCATGGAGAGCTTAGAGTGTGTCCTATGGAACACAGCCACCAGGGGGCAGTGTTCTCCCAGCGGGACGTGAGTAAGCGGCCGGGAGGCACCTGCTCATCAGTTCCTTCTCTCCACAGCTGGAGGCCTCCCACAGGCATCACTGGAAACTCCGGGAGGACTCATGTCCTCCTGGATGCTGGCCGATGGGGGCATACAGCCATCGGTACTCTCCCCTCAAGTGTATTAGAAATCCCTACTGGTATGTGAAACCAGCACATTGTACCCCTTGATTGCACTATTGTACACAGCTATGATTTAATAATAAAGACAATAAAAAAAAAAAGAAATCCCTACTGGTTTCAGCACTTGCCCATGTTTATGCTACTCGTTAAGATATTTCCCTGCAGGGAATAGGATGAGAGAGCAATCATTCCCTTCCTTCTTGAAATCTTTCTTTTTAAGTTTCCTCCTTTATTTCCCCCTATTTTGCACTGAAAGAAAAGTCCAACTCGCGTCCCTGCCAACCTCTCCAACTTATTTCCTACTGGACTCTTTCCTTTTTACCAGCAGACGTCAGGGAAAGAAGGGAAAAGGAAAGAAGGAAGGAAGGAAGGAAAGAAGAAAGGAAGGGAGGGAGGGAAAAATAACATTCATTACTCCTAATTTCTTAAGATATACCTACTCTATAATCTTCAATGCTCTATTAAATTGCTCTCTTAAAAACCAACACCAATGCCCTTTTCTCAATTCATATTCCCCTTACATGACTCTGATATCTCATACTGTCAGGATGCCATTCTCATGATAAAATATGCCTTTAGAGAGAAGATACTGGTAGTGAAACCATAAACAGCATATTTTTTTTTGTATCCGATGCCTTAATGCTTTAATCCATATCAAATTTGTGACAGTGTTCTATTATGAATAATAAATGGAAATACATGTTTTATGATATGGTATTACAGTAAATGTGGGACTGCAAATGTAAAATCTTTTGTGAAATTTTAGAATTAGCAGTATGTTATTGATTAGTGAGGTTGACAAAATATATGACCATAAATCACAGATTTAAACTGTCCATATGGAAAAGGGAGTGTTATAAAATAAGCAATGCTATCAAAGGAAAAGTATGGATGTTGAAACTCAGGTTTTCACCTTGGATATGATTTTTGTCCATTGACCACTGTATAAGAATCATTGCATTATTTTAGTAATTGAACTTTCAATTCAAGAAAGTCTAAGATTTCATGTGTAAACACGTTGGTTAGGTGAGTAATGACACATATTTTGAAGAAAATAAAGATGAATGCCTAAAAAGCTAAAGATAATTTTGTAAATGTCTGAACAGCTAAACAACATCCTATGAAAACAAATAATTTAAACAGGCAGTTATTGATGACATTGTTACCAATTAATAAGTAATTGTGGAATAAAAGAATGGTAATAGTGTTATGTAGGGAAATCTCTCTAATTAGCACCAAACCTCAGTTATTTCTACTTTGAGTTTTTCCTTAAATAATCCTGACAGTACTTAGAAACCGCAAGAAATTTTCACCTTTCTCCCTGGCTTTCCTCCGTGAAGCCTATGCAAATAGAATCGGATTTTCCCTGAGGAGAAAAGGAATCTAGTTTTTTAAAGTTCAAAGACAGGTCCTGGAGAAAAGTGAGGTCTCTCCCAGAGATGGGGGTACACTGCAGGGAGCACCCCGAGATGGAGGCTCATGGGGGATGTGCATACAAGGGTGGGAGGGAGGCACTGACAATGTAAGCACAGCCTATGTGTCCCTTCCCACTGGTGACGTGGAGCCAGGTACCACCCTGGACAGGTGAGTGCAAAGTGGGCAACATAGAGACCAGAGACAGGACAGCTCTTTTAAGAATGTTGGACACAGAGAGGAAGAGCCGCTACACCACCTGAGGGACATCCAGCAGGGCCCTCGTATAATGACTGAAATTCAGTATGCTGCTGGGCCAGTAAGCTGGACATTGTTTCCGAAGATTTGACATCACGCTCTATTGCTGAACTTAAATTCACAGTAATATCAACTCTAAAGCACAATTCTTTTTGTTGTTGTTTGTTTTTAGAGACAGAGCTTCACTTTATCACCATGGGTAGAGTGTCATGGTGTCACAACTCGCAGCAACCTCCAACTCCTGGGCTAAGGCCATCTCTCCCAAGAAGCTGGGACTACAGGTGCCCGCCACAACGCCCGGCTATTTTTTTGTTGCAGTTTGGCTGGAGCTAGGTTCGATCCCGCCACCCTTCGTATACGGGGCCGACACCCTACTCACTGAGTGGCAGGTGCCCAAACGCACAATTCTTGACTTGAGGGAACATGCAGCCTATTCCGGAAGTCCATTTCCCTTTCCCCTTCATCCGCTCTCTCTCTCCGCTCCTGCCTACCTACTCCCCGCTCTCCTTCATTCCCTCCTTCCTTCTCTTACTTCTTCATACCCGAAGTACACACTGCTATAAGCAGCATTTTGCTTCCACCAGGAAATTATTCTGATAAACTCAGGCTCCACATGCAATTACTTGTGTCTGCCTAGTCCGTTTTTATCTACTAAAAAAGTTACCAGGACACCAATTAAGGTACGATTGGGACTCAGATACAAGGCACCTGTACAGTCAAAGAAACAAAAAGCCCCCTCTCTGCAGTTGTTCAATGCATCGGGCAAACCTACCACCTGCGAGGAAGCCCCTCATTATCCTTACCTGGGATTATTTCATCAGCTTTCTAACGAGGCTTCCTGCCAATGGGTTTCTTCACCCTAGTGCAGCCTTCACACTGCAGGAATGCTCTTCCTAATAAACTGAACCAGTTATGCCGATGTACTGCTACAAAATCATCTCTCAGGTAGCTCAGGTCTTCATCCTGGAGTCCAAGGCGCTCAGCTATCTCTCACTTATGCTTTCTCATAGATATCACACTACAGTCCTGTTAAACTTCCTGTTAATTACCAAACACAATAGGATCTTCCAAACATCAGTTCCCTAAACATACATGTATTATCCCAGCTGTATAACAGCAACTCCTTGAGGTCTGGACCATACAAAGAAAATACCATAAGAAGAAACTGAGTTTCAGTTATGTGATTAATTTATTTGATAAATATCAGAAAATTGTTCCTCCCCCATCTCATACATGGAAACTATCAATCCCCACCAAAGACATTTGTTTTGCCTCATGGAAGCTAATGTAATTGGATCATGAAAATAAAATCTCTATCCACTCTTCACAAAATTAAGAAAATCTTAATATAGTTTTCTTTTGTTGCTTAAAAGAACAATTTAAAATATGTTAATTATATTCCTGCAACGTGTTCATATTATATTTTACACATACAGTGGAACCTCCATAGTTGACCCCCTCCCTATACTGACCTGCTTTTCATAGACCAAACTTATACGGCATGTGTGTGTCAGGACAGTGGCCTTGTTCCTCACATTGACTGGTTTTACAGTCCACCCAATAAGTGAAGTGGTCAACTTATTGAGGTTCTACTGTATTCTTATTTTAAATACAAGTTTTGGGGGGCTTTTTTACAGGTGATAGACATTATATTCTGCAAAAGGATCGGATTGTAATTGCAAAGGTATGTAATTCAGGTGTCATCACTTTTACGACAGTGTGGTTTTCCTTTCAGCCTTGAACTTTCCTTCGCAGCTTGAACCCTTACCAAGTATTCTTTAACGTTTCACTTATCAATAGTTTACTAATCTAAATTTACTTAGGTAATTATTACTTCACGCCTCCTGGAAGAATATGTGAATAATACACTATCCTCTATACGGCATGTTGGTTTTCTGCCTCAACCTTTGTGAGTCATTTCCAAAAATGTAAGAAATCTAGTTTGACAAGCTTGAAACCAAGGTCTTTAAATATCATTCTCAGGTGAGTAAGATAAAGGAAGGATCCCCAAAGGCCAATGTGAAATGGAAATATTGAGGAAGATGCAGATGCAGGAGAAACTCCAAAGATTAGTGAGTACAATTCCCCCTTTTTATAAGTGAGAAAACTTTGTGTCATGCAAAGGTCAGAAAAGTAGTTTGTGAATAATTAGGTTCTCAACATCCAGCTTTCCACTACACCATTCTATTTTCCGAATACTCTTTTCAACTACAGCTAAAGGGATGGAAAGTTATTGCTTTGTGAGGGGTGTTTCCTTGGTATTTTCGAACTTAAGATGCATCAGAATTATCCAAAGAGCTTATTAAAATGCAAATTCTTGGACAAATCTACAGAGTTTCTGATTCAATAAGTTTGGGATAAATTCCAGGAACCTGCCTTTTTAGCAGTCATTCCAGGTTAGCCAGGAGTGGGCTGTCTGGGGAACACCATGTGGCAGAGGCTCTATACAGTGAGGGTGGACTTAGAAGTGAAAGCTTTTTAAATACATCTTTCATCTCACTTCATAAAAATAATTGTCATCACCTAACTATGTTTTAAGCATAAATGCAAATTTGGAGCCACTACCTGCATGAAATATGCCGGAAAACTTAAATTTTGTCATGCATTTATTTAACTGAATATCCATCATTGTTTAAAACTTAACAATTTTACGAATCATAGATATGCTTCTTGGTATATATAAGTTTCTTAAAAGATCATAGTGTTTGAGCTTACACATACATTGTTTCAGGGGTAACATTCTAAACATTTCAGTAGTTTAGAAGTTTAACATAGAAGTTACCGAGTCATTTTTTTAAACTGCTACAGTTCAAAAAATTGTCAAGTTTGTTTCTAAAACCGCGTTTGGTCTCCAGTGTAATGAGTCTACTTTTTACTTACTGGAAATATCCAGCAGATGGCACTAAAGATTTTTATTTTTGCATTTGATGCTTTCATCGTTAAACTATTTAAAAAAAAAAAAATCTAACGCGTGAAATAAATAGTACAATCAGCAGGGAGGGGGTGTAACTTATTAGAAAAATGTGTTTTCAGAAATGGCTGAAAAAGAACAAAATAGAAATTTATAAAATGTTGCAATTTCTGCTCTTTTGTGGAGGGCTCTCCTTCTACATGCCTTTTTTAAAAAGTCATATATTCAGGGCTTTGTTGTATATTTTTCTATTGTTGTTGGTGCTTTTTTGTCCTCCATTTAACACCATCAAAAATGCAGTTCATCCAATCAGCATCCCGCAGTGTTCTGAAAGCCCTGTGAGATGACACTTAGGAGAAATAAGAGCCTAGCTGATGATGAGCGATTAGTGTGCTCTGGTCTGCTAAGACAGTCGAGCATTTATTTTTAATTCCGCTTTCAATTTACCATAGGAGGCCACTCCTGAGTAAGCATTAAATGAAGACTTCTCAGGACATGGAGGCTCCTGAGAACAAATTTAAATTTTTGCTCATCCTACCTCCCAAGAAATACCTTCCCTGTGCTGCTGAACGCTGTGAGTGCTGCAGGTGTTAAAGGTTTTGTGTTGGGTCCTAGATTCTTTTTTCTAGATTGTGGGACAACATCATTCTTTCTAATACTGGGGATCTCGTCGAGGTCTGAAACTGAAAACCTGGTACAAGAGAGGGTCGTTATGAAAATTCTGACAAAGAAGTTACTCTTTCTTTTTGTTTTTGTAGAGACAGAGTCTCACTTTATCACTCTTAGTAGAGTGCAGTGATGTCATAGCTCATAGCAACCTCCAACTCCTGGGCCTGGGTGAGTCTCTGGCCTCAGCCTCTGGAGTAGCAGGGACTACAGGCACCCACCACAACGCCCGGCTATTTTGTTGTTGTTGCAGTTTGGCCGGGACCGGGTTCGAACCTGCCACCCTCAGTATATGGGGCCAGTGCCCTACCCACTGAGTCACAGGCACCACCCAAAGAGTTAACTCTTTAACAGCAAAATTCGAGAGAAGACAATTAAGTAATATGATGAGAAACTTTTAAGTAGAATTGACGAGGAATGAAAATTTTAAAAGGTGTGAAGTTAGATTTTAAGGAAATAATCTTAACCAGTAATACTGGGTTGATATAAAATTGATAGAAAATTAAACAGGTCTAATTACATTCCATGTTAATTTTTCCAGACGGTGTCGTCTGATCATACTAATCTACCTAATAAAGGGTAAGATCCATGTGTGAGCAGCTTAGAAGATGGTGGTGCCTGTAGATCTGCTGGAACAAATTGTTAAGTAACCAATGCAGACCCACCGATTCTGGCAAACCCTGCTCTCTTCTTGCTTTATTCTCACCAGACTTGCTATATTACCACCGGGGGGGGGGGGTGAAAAACAAAACCAACCTCACAACTGGACACTTTGGGGAAGGGATTAAATATCACAGTTTAGGCATGGTCTGAAGCTGGCCTGCTCAAGATCAAATCTAGTTCTAAATATTTCTTAGCTTCATGACTCTAAAGACATTATTTAAGCTCTGTTCTTCAGTTCTCTAATTCATAAACTGGTGATAATAATAGCAACTGCATAGGATTATTGGAGGGTTAATAGGTAATCAATGCAGAGTGCTTAGCACAGGGTCTAGCACATGATATCAGCTCAATAAATATTAGTTATTATTATTCTATGCAGACATAGATAATACATGAGGGAAGAAAGTACCTTGCTTTTAAGTTTCTGAGGACACTTTGCTGGTAACTTTGCCAGGCAGCAATTACTGGCCAGGGTTCCTGGCATATTGATGAGTAAGGGTGACTCAGATGAGCTATCAATAGACCACTGGTAAGGGGCAGAAAGGTCATCTTGTAGCATGAAAATAAGAGTGAAAGATGAACCCACAATGATAATTTGGTTTTTGGAAGTCCAGGAGGTATGTGTACAACTATTGGGGGAAGCCTACATAATTTTGTCTGAAAAGTTTTTCAGCATTTTTAATGATCATTGCTAATTTGCAGCTAACAAACATTTTTTTTAAAAGGAGATTGTGAAATATAATACCTTAGAAAGAGGATTATCAAGAGGCTGAAAATTCTCTGAAATGCTGGGTGAATGAATAATATATGGAAAATGTCCAACATGTCAAAGCTCGTTTTCTGTCTCACTTGTAAAGGCTGACAAATTTACACACATTGCATATTTCCTTCCTATGAGTGAGGGCAACCAAGTTTTGTTGTTTTTTTCTTTGGATGACAAACTATGATGTGTGATGTGGTGGCTAAGGGGTAGCTCTCAGTGGTCCTTGGACAAAGAATCACTCTCTTATATTTTTAATATTTGACCAGAATAATTCCCTTAAATGCCTATTGTCGTACAAAGCTCTTCAAGCTGCTTTGTCTCTCAGAAATCACACAGTCATCAGGGTATAAATGAGAAGTGCAATGTCCCCTAATTTGCAGTAAACCTAGTAACTCTGCCCCCTCAGGCAGAGTCTTCTGTTGATCACGTCCGCGCTTGCGCGTTGCAGTTCCAAAGCTCTCTGGCCACCTGCACCACTTCTGCTGTGTCCGGCCATGGACCCTCTGCACGTCTTATTTCTAGTGACGGGATAATGAAGATATGTCGGCCCCACCCTCTGTAGAGGGGACGTGTATTACTGTTCTTGCCCCCAGGAAGTGGGAACACAAGCTTATTTCTTTGGTTTTTGGATATAATCCACATGTGCGCCAATACTTGAAAAAAAAAAAAAAAAAGCAGAACCTAGTGGTTCTGAGACCAAATGTTCTGAGTTCAAAACGCTTCTGGCTCTTCCTCTTAGCCTTGTGACCTGGCAAGTTATTTAATTCTCTAAAACTCCACTTCATCTATAAAATGGGAATGATAATGCCTACTTACTTATGGGGCAGTTGTGAAGATTAAAATATCTAATTCATGGAATGGTTAGAAAAGAAAGAAAAAGTAGCTATTATATGCAGGGCACTTAGGGAGGTGTTGAATAATTAGTAAGTAGTCAGTAAAATCCTAGGTATTTTTATCATGTATAGAGGACATAGTAAAAACAAGATAAAGGATCAATTTTTTTCTGTGATATATAACATTATTGAATAGATTGAAATGCGTAAGTAGGATCTAAAACTATGAAATAAAGTACATAGACCCAGTTCAAGTTTTGAAAGCAGCACCATCAGATAATCTGCTTTTGAAGCCCAAATGGAATAGCTGAAGAAGAAGAAATTTATCCCCCAAAGTTTCTCCTTTTTCATTTTTAAAAGCAGAGCGATACAAGCTTCCTGAATTTTACTTGCACGGTCTACTGAATTAGCCAGCCATCATTAGATACAGTACTTTCTCATGCACGCCGGGTTGCATTTCAAGATAAGTGACAAGATGTAATTTCCTTCCCATTATATTTGCTAATGGTGACATCTGTTTTCATCCTTTAATTAAAATGCATTGTTAATATGCATAAAGACCTAACCATGATGTAGGTAATATAATAGGTGTAGTAAATAACTTAAGTTCTTTTGTACCCATGAAAGGGAGCTCACACAGCAAATAATACAAATGTTAGTCAGAAAGAAGAAGATAGAAGCTGAAATTGAAGAGAACTATCAGAAATGTTGTTAATTTATGCAAACGGAGACATGCACTTTATTGGTCCCAGGTAACCTGGAACCCCTACCATTATTGAATTAATTCCAGACAATCTCTTCCACGCTCACCGGCCACTGCCTGGCAATAATCAAGTCTATTTTTAAAACTCGCCATCTTATATTTAGATACTAAAAATGTGTCTTATTCAGCTTTCACTAATCACAGCACTCCCAAAGCTGGGAACAGTCCTTTTACCTTTCATAATATTGGATTGCCTAGGAAAAACTTTGAATAATGTCAAGGTACTTTAAATTTGAGCTGCATGTGATTCAGTAGACTATGTCAGAACCCTAGGCAGAAATGTCGAAGTTTTTGTCACTGTAATGATGCAATTAAGTTAAGCAATTCCGACTCAACAATCTGATTAATTTGAAATGAAACTGATGTGTTTCAAAGTGAAAGCACTTTGCTATGCCCTATTTTATACATATTTTATTTCTGGAGTATTTGCTTTGTCCCATCACCTTGATCTTAAAGGCCAGGTCTCACCTTCTCTGGCCTGTTTCAGACACCCCTAGGCAATCAGTGCGTGTTTAGTTTAGTGGAACTGAATGCTATGCCGGGGAGTGACCCAGGGAGGGCGCCCTGGAGTCCGAAGGAGAAATCTCCTCTTCATCTTTCTAAGCTGTATTGCGCCCTGTGCCCCCCGACGGTTAAACTTAGTAGCATATTGAAAATATCATAACTATGCAAAGTGCAATTCGTATTTACCATCTTTTGAGGAGAAATTGTCACTGAAATGGCAAAATTTGAGCAAGGACCTGAAGGCAGAGAGGGAGCAAGTTCTGAAGAGCGGGCGGGGCAGAGACCACGGTGAGCGTGAAGGGCCTGGACAGTGCGGTCAGGCCGGTGAGGCCACGCGGCCGGAGAGGGCCCAGCGGGCAGGAGACGAGGGGCCCGTCTGTGTCCATCCGGTCAGTCACAGAAGGCTCTGGCTTTTGCTCTGGGTGGGTGGACCCCACAGCGCTGGGGTGGCAGGAGCCGATGACTGCAGTTACGTTCTCAGTGTCCCTCGTCCCCCAGGCGTGTGACAGGAGCAGGTAAGGAGAACGCGGGGACACAGGAGGAGCCACAGGTCAGAGGTGACGGACGTTGGATCCGAGTTCCGACAGCAGCGGTGGAGGAAAGCATTCAGACACTTCTTCCTTTTATGTAGCATGAAATGTCCCCAGAGCTTGTGCGGGAGGCGTCTCTGCGCGTTCGGGACTATAAACGTTTGCTTTGGTCCTCAGGCCGAGCTCCTATTTCATGCTATGCACCTTTTCTCACGGCTAAATCACACCAGGTGACGAAAGTTCAGCTTTCTCGGGCTGAGAAAGGAAACTGTCTCCGACAAAAGGAAGGGGAGGCAGAACTAGGACAATATGTTTTCTCACAGTTAAAAATCCCTGAGTTCACCTGATGCTCTGTTGACATCATAGATGGAGCAGACACCTGAAACCCACCCAACTTCTCACACCTGGCGATTCCAGAAGCACAAAGGTGGACCTGGATTGACCCATTCACTCTCCTGAAACTTACCAGAAATTTCATTTATTTTATATGTTCTATTAATCTTATGCAGGCAATGTGGCTACACAGTAAGCCCCTCGGTGGGAAACTCCTGTTAACCCTCCGTGGTTCTTCACATCCCTTTT
This sequence comes from Arctocebus calabarensis, assembly GCA_963573935.1. Taxonomy (NCBI): domain Eukaryota; kingdom Metazoa; phylum Chordata; class Mammalia; order Primates; family Lorisidae; genus Arctocebus; species Arctocebus calabarensis. Next base: position 63,992 of record CAUYON010059341.1, on the reverse strand, counting down.
TTTCTTCTTGCTCCTGCGCCAAGCCCCCTGTGTTCAGAACTTTTGAGTCGATACCACGAACGTAAGTCAAGTTTATGTTAAATGGTTATTAGAGTGCGGATTCGATGAAGGTGCAAAGACAGGTCTAACGCCTAAGGTTTTCTTTTTCCCTGAACGATCTTTTTCTATTTGGAATAGAAATCTAAAATGGTATGTTAGATACAAATAATACAAATCTAAATTGGAATATTCTCATGAAGTTAGCTTTTTCAAATATACCAAATGCCTTACTATGTATATGGACATCTATCTGTATCCATGGCAGCAACTTGTCTGAACTCCCTGCAGAGACACTAGCAAACTGAACAAATGCCTTTGGCCCATCCCAGTTGGGAAGGCCTATTCTCAGATGGCAGCACCAGAGGAGGAACAGGGCCTTGACACAGTGTGCTCTGGGCACGGCTCCTGCAGTTACCACCAGTTTTGCAAGGACAGGCATCCTTACAGAACAAGAACGATTTTCAGAATAAAAGGGCAGTTGCAAGGGAGACAATCCACGAAGTGCTAGGGAAGAAAGAGAAATGCAAAGAGAGAGGTACCATTTCATATTAATTACTCACATCGAAAACCTGGTGTGTATAGTATGTCTCCTGCCTAAAAATAATTTAAACAGCCTGGCAAGGTGCACTGCTCATTTGTCACCACGGGCATCCCACTGCTCACCTTTCTCTAGTCTCTGTGTAAAAAGGCATTTTAAAGGCTACTTTACCCACACCATCCAAGCATCACCAAGAGATCGGATTGCAGTTTTCACTTGGAAATGCCCCAAGCACCAAGGACACATGGATTCCTATGTGACGCTTTCTAACAGATTGCTTTGAAAACCCAGACTTCTCTGGGTTTTGTTTAGCTTTGAATATCATTACAGTAAATAGAAGCTCAAAAGCATAAGGCAGGGTGGGATTGTTTCACAAATGACAGAAAATTTTGCTATCGTTAAAGATGAAACCCTCCTCTTTCTTTAGTGAAGGCCGAGAGAGGTGTTTCTTCCAAGTCAGCATCTCCTGAGCAAGGGCCTCACCACCAGGTAAAGGCCAGGGTGTGAACCAAAGCTCTGCCCCCAACCTCCATGGTGAAGATGGGAGAATGATTTAGTCCGCCTGACCCTTATTTTCCTCATCTGCAAATTGAGGATATTAACTGTTACCACTTAGGATCGATAATCCAGGATTTTTGAGTGGCAAACTGGTATGATGAAGCTGAGAATTAGCCTTTGTCCTGGGGAGAACAGACTCAAGAGCAAGGTGGTCCAGGAGAGAGGGAAGCTACAAAGTTCTCTGAAAGAGTGTTTGTGCTGAAGGTGATACAGAAAAGTCAAACTGAGGCCTTTTAAAGCCATCACACCAACATAAAATATTATTTCAGCAAGTGTCTGGAGGACACTTCATCTTTCACCACTTCCTAGCTGTATAACATCAGACCAATCACTCTACCTCCTTGAATCACTCGACCTCAGAATGAATGTTTGCATTCTCTCCCGCACCCAAATTTATATGATAAAGCCCTAACCCTTTGGGAGGCCTGAGGGAGGTAAATAACTTAAGGTGAGGTCGTATGGATAGGGCCACCATGAAGTAATGAGTGCCCTCATTAGACTAGGAAGAAAGACCAGAAATCTCTCTCCTTCTCCCCCAGGTGAGAAGGTGGCCATCCACAAGCCGGAAGGAGAGCCTTCACAAGGGAACCAAATTGGTGGGCATCTTGACCTTGGACTTCCCAGACTCCAGAACTATGAGAAATAGATAACTGTTGTTTAAGCAACAGAGTCTATTAATAGTATGTTGTGAAAGCCCAAACTGATTAATATACTGAGTTTTACAAATGAGGATAGTAATATGGTCTATTCCATAGCATTGTAGTGTGACCTAAATGAAATAAACTAAATAAAGGCCTTAGCAGAGTGTCTGGCACATGTTAAAGTACTTAATAAAGAGTGGAAACAATTAATGTAATTTTAAATTCTCTCAAGTCATGATGATTAATATAAGGGTCAATTTCTACGAATAATAATTTTTAAGATCCTTAAAGCTTATTGGCGAATATTTAATATTGTAAGACATGTAGGTCATGTAAAATTCCACATGACCAAACAAGTCACACACAAGGAGCTCAGATGAATGATTATAAAAATTTATCTCTAATGATATAACAACACTAAGAGAATAAGCAAAATTAATTCTAGTTTTTCCAATTATTGGTCATTTGTTCATAAGGAAATGTTTTGTTTGTTTTTCTGTTTGGATGGCTATTTTAAAGATATAGTCTAGAAAGAATGGTCTCCATACAAGAAGTCTATAAAAACCATTCTTACTAATTAAAGAAAAGTTAAAAATTATTACATAGCTGTAGGATTATAACTTGTTTGGACTTTTGTGTTAGTTAGATACCTGCAGAAAGGATTTTTAGAGAAACATGAGAATTATAGATGCAGAGCTGGTGAACATCATTTTTGTATTTTTCTATTCTTAGCTAAGCAGATTAATAATTTGTGAAGTTCGTCAAGCATGGGCTACGAGGATGTAAATCTTCTACATCATAGTCTATGTAGAAGTGAAAAATGAAATTCAGCACTACCAGTACATGGATATAAAGTAATGCCTCCAGTTCTAAAGGATATTAAAGGTTTCCTCTTTTTTTTGCAGTTTTTGACTGGGGCCGGGTTTGAACTCACTGCCTCCGGCATATGGGGCCAGCGCCCCACTTCTTTGAGCCACAGGTGTCGCCCTTATAGGTTTCCTTCTTACTATGATTTCTGAATGGGTAGATTTTACCTCTGGAAGGCTATCTACCACCCCCGCACACTTTTCCTATTTGAAAATACTTAAAGGGGTGACTACAATCACACAGCTTTCATTAATTGGCATCATTCATCATGTCCGTGCTATCAGTGATGGACATTTGCTTATGTTAATTACATCCAGAAATCATTTCACACCCTTGAAAGTTACATATTGTTTACAGCAGTCGCCATCCAAACTGCAGAAACAATATGCATACTTTCACTGTCTTATTTCAATCATCTTCAAGATGTTGGGCTGGGAACAGGCACAATGTTTTACTCTAACGACTCTTGACAAGTTAAATAAAAATTTTAGTGATTTTGTTTTGGCTTAGACTTCAAACAAAAGATGAGATGTACCAAGAAAACAAAAAACTACAAATGCCAGCCTTATAACACAATCCATCCTGTGAAAGTTGCTTGGTGGATTTTCGTTCATGAATCTTTAGCATATCTAGTTAAAGCCCTATTTCTGTCTTTAGGGAATAACAGAGGAAGGAAAAGTAGAGAGAGGATTAGAGGATTTGCCCTATTTTCATGAGTAACATGTGGGAATTGAGGGTTCAAAACCATTTTAGGGTCATGGACCCCTTTGGCAATTTGTGGGTACATTCTCAAGTTAATGTTTTAACATGTATATTATAAAATACATAGAATGACAGAGGAAACCAATTATGTTGAAAACGCTATCAAAATATTAAACTAACTTGTGATTGTAATTGGATAGTTTGGCCGTTTTACGTTCTTGTTCACATAAAGGAGAATATTTCAAAAAGTGGAATATAATATACTGATGTTTATTTTAGGGATCAAAGCAACTGCCTGTGATAGTGATTTTCATAGACTCACAGGGTTAACACAGGAGAAAAATGCAGTCCAGAGAAGTCAATTACACAGAAAAAGGCAGAGCTGAAGAAAACCCAGTCCACTCAGTTATCAGTGGGTAGAATATTGAGTTAGGTTTGATTGAGCAGAGAAGCTACTGATTTGGAGCGTCATCTGACCCGGACACCAGAGTTAACAAGCTTTCCTTTCTGAAATTTAATATGGCATTTTTCAACAGTGAGAAGCAATCAGATGCTCGGTATTAAATGTCACGTGAAAGAAAAATGGTCGAGAAATAGGTCTGCTATCTGGCTACAGAGATCAAAATCCATCGTATGGCATGAGAAGTATTTTTATCTCCACTGAATTTTTGGCTCGTGTTTTGAATTCATCTCAGTGGAAAATTCATTTTGCATTCAGTGTTTTTCTTTTTATTCTGTTTGCGATGAATCCCAGCTTTAACCTTCAAGTATTTGTTCTGATTTCGTGGAGATCAGTGTTTAGCTCTGGCAAGGGTGTGATTTGCATTTTATTTGTATGAAGAGCCAGTACTGATTCGCACAACAAGAGATGTTTAGAGTGACAAGAGCTAAGACACAAAGGATGAAATTTCCAGTTTAAATTTTGCAGGTGCTAAAAAAAAAAAAAAATGGAATGGATGACAAAAATACAAATAATGCTGGAGAAAGGAGAACAGGTTTAAAGAGACACCGCTGAGCATGTCACAGCAGTTTTGTTCACAGACTGAACTATGAGGCCCTTCTGAAAGCCCAGAAAGGTAGTTCTTTATTGATGTTTTGCTTCTCAAAGTTTGGAAAATGATAAAATACTATTTTACATTTCTTGGAGGACCAGGGAATAATCAAAAATGTGTTTGACTTATGTTCCCTTCAGCATGAGAGCTGTCTGTTTTGCTCACTGATGGGTAGTCTATAGGCAGCTAGAGCAACGCAGAATTTCAACAAGTATCTGTCAAATGAGTATTGGTGATCTCTCTAAGCTGGAGGAAGACAGTCCAAGAAATTTCCAGTAACCTCAGGAAATAAGCTGTAGAAAGATGAGTGATTTTCATTTGATTAATGATTTTACATTGATTTTTCACTCTCCTCGGCTAGAGGCTCATTGAGGGCAGGAATCTTTTTACCCACCTTTGTAAGTCCTTTCCCACTTTGCTTTGTGCATTGTGGCTCCCCACAGTAGATGCCCCCTAAGTGTTGAATGAAGACTGGATAAATACTGTTCTTGCAAGCATTCTTTTCTCCCCCTATACATACCTACTTTCCCTAGATGATATTTACTCATGCTGGCCTTTTCACCTAGAACCCCTATGTCTTATCTCCACTTATTCAAATTCAAACCAATTTTCAAAGCTCCTTTCAGAGCCCACCTCCTTCCCTGACCTCACCTTCCTTGAATGACTATAGAATTTCAGTACACGTCTCAAACTTCCCCGTGTTTTTTTTATGTGTTTATGTCTTGTATGCAGTATCCCTTTGTTTCCCCATGCCATGTCATGGATTCGCTTTGTATCTTAATTACAAAAATAAGCTCTGCAAATAATACTTAATGAATATTAAAATGTGTACATAACATAACAGAATTGCTCTCTGAGGCTTAATGTTGAGGTGGATCTTAGGTGTAATTGCGTAGAAATTCCCTTCTGTCCCTCTAATCCCATGAAATGACATCTTGACCCAGAGTTCTTCCAGGCTCTGCCCACACCTTCCAGGGAGCGACAGGCATCACCTGGTTTGCATGTAACTCCACATTTACAAAAATTAGTGTATTTTTATATTGAGATTAACATAGCTGCACTCTTCATCTTCATAACTGGCTTTTTACTCTTTCAGTTTAGCCAGAATAAAACTAACCGGTTTTTTCAATATGACATTCATCTAAATATCTGAAGACTGCTATCTGTTACGTCTTCACTGAGCCTTCTTTGCCTTGAGCCATGTCATTTATCACTTGGCATGTGTGTTTTTTTTCCCCTTCACCACTGTAAGAGTTCCCTGTGAAAATGTTTCAGATGTTTAGTCCATTATGAAAATAGGCCGCTTCAAACTGGAATCAATTATTTAGATGTAGTCTTACCATTCCTTATATTTCTACGTGGATGTCAATATCACTTTAGATTTTGTTGATCACACAATTGACACTTACCTGAGCTTAATGTCGACTAAAATTCCTATGCCCTTTTTACGTTCCCCAAAGCTAAACTGCTGATGTCTGTGTGGTGGTTTTATCTAGGCCAACAAATCAGTCCTTACTAGCTCATCTGATACAGTTTATCCAGCTCTGTTTGGCTCACCTCCCCATACTGACAAGAATCTTTTGGACGGTGAACATCTTATCTAACTATTTCTCCCATATTTGAATGTTATGAAAATACAATATATGTTCTCTTCTGACCACAGAAGTAGGCAAACTTTTCCTGTGATAGGCATGATATTGAATTTTGCAGCCCATACAATCTCCGTCTGGACCATTCAACTTTGCCACTGTAGTGGGAAAGCAGCCACAGATAACACAAAACAAACGAAGACAGCTGTGTTCCATAAAATTCATTTGTATGCACTGAAATTTAAATTCATGTAATTTTCATGTCATAAAGTGTTCTTCTTTTTATTTTCTTCATCCATTTGAAAATGCAAAAGCCATTTATACCTCATGAGTTATTCAAAAACAGGTGGAGGGCTGAGTTTGGCCTGTGGGCCCTAGTTGGCTGACTCCTAATCTAAATTGTTAAAGTGAGTTGTGGGTGCAAGGGCTTTTGTCAAAGATTCTTGATATGCATGAGAAACTTCCCTGGAACTCAGTTCTTCATAACTAAGGCTTAGCAAAAATACGAAAGCTAAGGGTTTATCCTGCAAAGATCAGGTTCAGGGACTTAGGAAAGAGGCTCTGGAATGTGTTTCTCATGGACAGCACAAGTTCTAAAACTGGACCTCATTGCTGTTGGCAAGAGTTTTTAAATTTCTCTTGGAGCGTATCTTTATTATTTTTATGGCTAAACACTGAGAACATAATGGTGAGTGACACAGGCATAGTACTTGCCATAAAAGACGTCATTATATTGTGTTGAAATCATTTATTACAAATACTTTCCATCAATCAGCCGTAAGCTCCTTAGGGCTAATATCTTTCATAATCAGAGGCCAATAGGTGCTAATTACTGCAATGTTATTAAAAATAATTCACATATTTTTCCATTTTATATACTTTAAAATGGCATATTTCAGCCTACTTTTTTAATAAAATGGTTCAAGTATTGTCTCTGTGTGAGAATTTGTATGCATCATCTTACTCACCAAAGTATTACCAGCGCCTAGAATCTTGTTTAAAATATACAATCTAGGTTATGCAAGTATGTTAACTGAATAAATCCAGTAATATAAGAGGATTATATGCAAGGTACTCAAAGAAAAAGGAGGAAGGTGTGATAAACAAAAAGAATATGTCAATTTAGACTTACCCTGAACTTTAGATAACATGATTAAAACATGAAACATGTTTTCCAGAGGGCAACAATTCATATAGTTATTCCAAGCATCATATCTGCATTCTTGCCTTGTCCCAACACATTACAAAAGAAACCAAGTTAAATCAACCAAGGATCAGAAAACAAAAGCAAGAAAGCTTGGATGGATAGGTTGGGTCCCGACTGCTGTACTGATAAACATTTCTACCTTGAACCTTGGTTTATCAGTAAAAAATGAAAATCATGTAAATGGCCCCAAGCCTACAGGTACTATAAGAATAAAAAAGATAGCTTCATCTCTCAGAAGTAATAGGGAGAAAGAAGGCTTTGAGCAGAAATCTGCAGATCATGGGTGGGCTATATTAATGTGCTTAGGAAACAAAGCATTGGTTTCAAATTAAAAAGAAATAGAAATAATTTCATCATTGTTAGAACTCCTGAGACACAGATTTCTTTGTCATTGCCACAGAGTGATCAAATAATTTCAATGTGGTTTGGATCACAAGCACTGTTCAGTTTGCCCTTACAGACTCCACAAACCGCCAGAGACCTCTGGTAGAGAACTTGGAAAGGGCTTTATCTCCCTAAATGTTCAGGACTGTGATCTGCCAACGCCCTTTGCATTGCCACAACAGAAACTGCTGTGCTTCCAAATTCCTCCACCAACTGCAGTGTTAACAGCAGCAAAGCTCAGAGGTGCTGCCACTGGCATCTCTTAAAGCAGTAAAATCAGCAGCAATGAAAGTTTGGCCCAGCTTTCCATTTCAGCACACTATTAAATGCATGCTTCCACAGCACCACAATACAACATTCGCTTCCTTGGTCGTTACAACCACTGTTAGCGTGCACCGTACTTCCTCCCTGCTTTAACTGCATGACTTCTAAACACTTAGCATCTCTAGACTATTCTCTGTGTCATTATTTGGGGAGCTTTTCTCTCCTCTGCTCAGTTCAATTCACTTCCCTTCAGAATTCCCATCAGTTCATGGAAGCTCATAAATTCCTTGTAGAATTGTTTCTTCTTGGGGCAAATCATCTATTACATGATTCTTGGGCATACAAACAAGAGTTCTGGCGAATTCTAACGTCTAGTGATAATGTGAATTATCCATCATTCTAAACTCTCAGTTCCCACCATCAGTGAAATGGAAAGGTTCACGGAACAGGTGGGCAAATGAAGAATACTGTGGCATCCTGCCCACACCCTCCAATCTTCTCATTGCTTTTGACTCTTCTTCTCTCATCTACTTCTCCCCACCCTCCACCTTCTCCCAACTTAGTTGCTATCTGCTTTTCCTCCTCCTCCTGCTTTCTGCCTTTGAGGGCAACTGAGCTGACCCATAATTAGTGGCTAAGAATAAAGGAGAGATTTCATCTACCAGGACTTAAACATGGTCATTTTTTGTTGAGAAAAATAGTTCCGAACTGACTTGCATAACAACCATCCATATCCTGTAAACTGAAAATTAATTTTTTAAAAAAGCTACAAAGATCAAAAGAAAAAAAAAGGGTTGAGGCTGGTTTCTTGGCAGTGATCTGGGAGGCAGATGGGCATTGTAGAATGTGGTTGGATATTCGAGTACGTTTGGTTCTAGTATGTAAGAGACTATGAATCTAAAGGTGGTCCTTTGCCCTCTGGAATATTTCATCTTCTTACAGGCATGAACATTAGTAAAAGAAGAAAAGGCACTTGCCAGCAGTGACATGAGCCAAATCACCTCTTGCTGTCAAACGAGTGGCATCCTTTCATTTAAATTACCTTCTATTACATGATTCTTGGACATAGAAACAAGAGTTTTGGCCAACTCTGAACGTCTAGTGATAATGTGTATTATCCATCATTCTAAACTTCCAATTTGTACCATTGGTGAAATGGAAAGGTTCACCTATCAGATTATATAAGGAATACAGAAATCAATCTTAAAAAGTACTTGACTCCCTTTAATGGAGCATACAACAGATCTGATCTTCTAATAAGCACCATTTAAAAATCAGTATAGTGATAACAGCTAGCATTTAAGAAGTGTCAGCCTGCTCCAGGCAGTACATCAAGTACCTCTATTCATTAATTCATTTGTTTTGGACAAATCTAATTGAAAACTTGCTATGTGCCAGGTACTATTGTTGGCACTGGGGAACATCATGTTGAATGATAAGACAAAGTCTGTGACTGTAAATGGTATACATTCTTGCCAGGGAGAGAACATGCAAACAAATAAAGATATCCTGAAAATAATAATGCCACCATCACTGAGCAAGAGGCTGGAGAGTGACTAGGAATATGGTAGGGCTATTTTAGATAAATGAAACTACACAGGCCTCACTCAGTCTCTCTGTATGCAAGTGCATTTGAACAGAGATGAAAATAGGGTGAGGGGGCAGACCACACAAATATCTAGAAGGAATATTTTGGGGAAAGGGAACAGCAAGAACAGAGGTACTGACAGGACTGAGCTTGCCGTACTGGGGTGAGCAGAGGTACTGAGGCAGGAGTGAGCTTGGTGCACTGGGGTGAGCAGAGGTACTGAGGCAGGCCTGAGCTCGGTGCACTGGGGTGAGCAGAGGTACTGAGGCAGGAGTGAGCTTGGTGCACTGGGGTGAGCAGAGGTACTGAGGCAGGAGTGAGCTTGGTGCACTGGGGTGAGCAGAGGTACTGAGGCAGGAGTAAGCTTGGTGCAGTGGGGTGAGCAGAGGTACTGAGGTAGGAGTGAGCTTGGTGCACTGGGGTGAGCAGAGGTACTGAGGCAGGACTGAGCTTCGTGCACTGGAGTGAGCAGAGGTACTGAGGCAGGAGTGAGCTTGGTGCACTGGAGTGAGCAGAGGTGCTGAGGCAGGAGTGAGCTTGGTGCACTGGGGTGAGCAGAGGTACTGAGGCAGGAGTGAGCTTGGTGTAGTCGGGTGAGCAGAGGTACTGAGGCAGGACTGAGCTTGGTGCACTGGAGTGAGCAGCGGTGCTGAGGCAGGAGTGAGCTTGGTGCACTGGGGTGAGCAGAGGTACTGAGGGAGGAGTGAGCTTGGTGCACTGGGGTGAGCAGAGGTACTGAGGGAGGAGTGAGCTTGGTGCACTGGAGTGAGCAGAGGTACTGAGGGAGGAGTGAGCTTGGTGTACCTGAGCAACAACATCCGTGGGGACACTATTCCATCAGAGTAGGTGGGAAGAGGCCGAATACCAGGGGCCAGATGCTGTGGGGTCAAATCATCAATGACAGCATGGATTTTATTCTCAGTGGCATGGAACTTGTCTGGTGTTATTTTAATCAGGGGAGAGACATGATCTGGTAGGAAGATGTCCGGGATCACTCTCCTGCTGCTGGGACATGGGGAATCTGCACAGAGTCCAGGGCAGGGGCAGGGACAACACATACAAATTGCCCTGGTGAGGAGGAAGGTGGCTCCGCTCACACTAGATAACAAGGAAGGTATTGAAAATGGACAGATGCAGAACTTATGTTGAAAGTGGAGCCCAAGAAACTGATTAACGTATCAGAGGCAAAGAATGAAATAGAAGATTCATGAGTGAATCCTAAGTTTCAGACCCCAGCATCTGGGTAAATTATAGAGATTAGAAGTCAACATAAGACTTTATCAGGTCAACCTGAGGAAGTGGTCAATATAGAGAGGTAGTCAACTACGGAGGTTGTACTGTGTAGAAAAATCAGCTGGGTGTGGTGGCTGAAGCCTGTGAGATCTAGAATATGTCAGGTTTGAGATGCCTACTTCATATCCAAATAAAGATATTGAACAAGCAGCTATTCCTCACGAGTATCTGGTCATCAGGAAAGTGTTTTAGAGGTTTGGGGCAGAGATACACATGCAAATCTTGGTCAAGTGCACATTGTTCTACTATCTAGGATCTACTGGTATTCCCAAAGTCAACATACATAGGGAAAATGGGAACTTGTAATAAGAAGTGCCTTTTATTTACAGTTCATTACAAAACTTTACAAAAATATTTACTAAATATTTTCTACATGTTGTCCACCTCTTTTTAAAGTTTTGTAACAAACATTTTGTAAATAAAGGAATATTTAGCTACAATTTCCCATATTCTCTATGTATGGCAACTTTGAGGATGCTCTATTTTATTATCTTCATTTTATAGATAAGAAAACAAGTTTGGAGAAATGAAAGAAGTTGCATCTTAGCAAAAAAGAATAATAATGGAAATGAAAGAGAAGAAATGAATTGTTTCTTTGTAAGTAGCTGTACGCATATCTGTTTGGCTAAGGGAACATATCTAAGCACAGCCAAGAGGAAAAAAAAATCTAAAAATATATGATAGCAAAAAAAAAAAAAAAAAAAGAAAGTGGACATGGACGGAGGTCCAAGCAGAACATGAATTGTAATACAGAATGAACTAAAAAGGAAGATTCCGGTTTTACAATTAGTAAAATACAAGGAGATATTACATCAAATCACAGATATATAATAGGTCCAATCTGTTAAGGAAGTGCCTGGAAAGCAATGAAGAATATTAAAGCCAAAAGATTTTATCTTGGCTAGATACAGACTTAAAGGGAACATTAAAATTTATAAATATGTAAAAAATAATGAATTATTTATCATACTTGTGTGCCTCTCAAATTCACCTACGTGTCTCAAGAAAGGAGGCCGTGTCAATCCCTAGTGGGATCCGAGCTTCTCCCTGGGCTTCACCTGCATGTACAGAATGACCACCCTCGGGAATGAGCTGAATGGAATCGAAGAGGCGTTTGCTCCTGCTGTGATCTCGTATCCCAGCACTATCCGACTTCAGCTGGATTATCCGTAGACAACATTCCCTTTCCTCTGCTTCTCATTCTATTGTTCCTCTCTCAACATCATTTCTGATTCCTACCCTGCAGCTGATTATTTATCAGCTTCTATAAATACAGCATGTCTGGCTTCTGGACTCAGACAGCCTGAATGTGAATCTCAACCCCAGCACTCACTGCTACGTAATCAACAGCAAGTCATAGACCCTCTCTGTCCCTTACGGAAACGTTCACCCGTAAGATGGAGATGGTAACTGAATCTTCTTTCTAGGGGTTACGATCAACATTAACTGAGATAATAAAGGGAAAAAGTGTTATAAAGTAACTGGCGTAGTGTAAGGCTGTGGTCCCCACCTCTTGGGCTATAAACTGGTACCATCCATGGCCTGTTAAGAATTAAGCTGGACAGCAGGAGGTGAGCAGTGGGCAGACAGCAAAGCTTCAAATGAAGCTTCGTCTGTACTTGCAGCCACTCTCCATCGCTGGCATCAGCCCCTGAGCTTTGCGTCCTATCAGGTCAGCAGTGGCATTAGATCCTCATGGGAGTGTCAGCCCTTCACTAAACTGCACGTGAGGCCTCTACATTGTGACCTCCTTATGAGAATCGTCTCATGTCCCCACCCCTTCCCACCACCCTCACCATCCTGTACACAGAAAAATTGTTTTCCTGGTGCCAAAAGAAGGTTGGGGATCATCCCACGTGTAAGCGAGGGATTAATAAAAGTTATTTCTCTTATTTTGACTTGTACTTAAAACACGGTGCGTCCTTTATCTCCTTTTCTCTTGGAGAAAAAAAAAATAACAAAATGATTTTAAAAATTCTACAAAGTAAAATTATCGTATTCATTTTTAATATTTTAATATTTAAAAGGATTTTGGGGGGCAAACTTTTTGTAATTTCTGTTATTAAAATTAGGCAGCATTATTCTTTCATGCAAGTCTTCAGTAGATGTGACTCAACATCCCATAAAATAATGCCTTCTGCCAATTTCCTGGTAATCCCCTGTGAGAGATGAGCCTTGGCAAGAGTTGGGTACCATGAGGCACCACAACATCACTCTTGGGCTTGGTTTGGTATAGGACCTACTCAGCCCCAGGTAATCTCTTTTTCTGCTCAAGGTTAATCCACAGATTTCCCTGGACCTCTCAACAGGGCAGGTTCTCTAATAATAAATAATTAATGACCAATCATATCACCATAATTCAGATTAACAATATAAACAGATATTTTAAACAAGAAGACCTCCAATAAATACCTTCAAACCACTGTTCTCTCCTATACTAAAAATGAGTACCAGTATTTTCAAAAGAGGTGACTGTGGTATTAGATGACATTTACCATGCCCATGTTACAGCGCGCACGTCTCCGCAGAGGCATACACCAGCACAAACAGGAACGTAAGCCAAAGCATATCCCCAAATCGAATTCATCATTTTAACTTTCTTTCAAACAGAATCTCCTTCTTGTATTTATACAAGAGACTCCGAGGTGGTCCTTCAGAGCCTCGCCTTCCCTAGTATTATCTTTAATCCACTCTTCGCTGCTGAAAAAAATTTTAAAAGCTTCATCAACAGAGAGATGAAAAACAAAGTCCAGGGCTTTTACTGGCCATAGGAAGCCCAGCGAGGTTAAACTGCTTGATCAAGGTGCCACACAGCTGGGCTGGGACGCACGCTGTCACAGCCCTCGTCTTCACAACTCCTGTCAAGTGGGCTCGTCTCTTTCCTTTTGTTTGTTCCTTTCTTTCTTCTTCCTTTATCTTTTCCTTTCTCTCTCTCTTTCTCCTCTTCTTCCTGCCCTTCTCTCCTCTCCTCTCTCTCTCTTCTCCTCCTCCTTCCTCCCCTCCTCTCTCTCTTTCTTCTCCTTCCTCCCTCCATTCCTCCCTCTTGGCCCCTCTCTCCATCTCTCCCTCAGCTCCCCCGTTTCCTTGGCCAATTTGCCAGCCTCTTACCATAACCCTAGGACTATTCCAGCACTAAGTGGTGACAAGCCCAAACCCTAGGATTCCTTCTCTCTTAGCTGGCTGTCTAGAGAATGGTAAGAACACTGAACGTCTGCTTGAAATGGAGCGTCATGTGGGCCATCACGAGGACTTAGGGTCCCTGAAGGAGCAAGCAAGAAAGAAGACCCCGAGGAGATGTGGGGGAGACCTGCAGGAGGAAACACCATGTGGACTCCTGATGAATGGATGAAAAGGGGTAAAAAAGAAAACTAACAGAAGAAAATGAGAAGGGGTATCCTGGGAAGAGAGGCCAGGCTGTGCAACAGCCCAGATATGAGAAACTTCAGGGAACTGGGACACACTTCAGGACAAGCCAACTGGAGCCCAAGACAGGCAGAGATGGCTGGGTAGGAATTTTGCCATAGGACGAATTATACCTGGATTCTCACCTATACCCAATTCTGAGGATACTTAAATGAGATTTGGGGCTTAGCAGTCATGCTTAAATAGGTTAAGAGTTTTGGAGGTGAATGTATTTTGTGTATAAGACAGGAATTGGGGGGGCAAAGGGCAGAGTTTTATAGGTCATATCATGTCCCCTCAAACATTCGTATGTTGAAGTCCTAATCTCCAGGACCTCAGAATGTAGCCACATTTTGAGACAGGATTTTTAGAGTGATAAGTACATTGAAACAAGCTCACTGAGGTTGCACCTAACCCAGTATGACTGGACTCCCTATTAGAGGAGGAGATTTGGACACAGACAGTGAAGAGGTAATGACAGAAGACGGCATAAAGACACAGAGAAAAGACAGGGAGCCCCACGCCAGGGAGGGGGCCTGGGAAGAAACTAACCCAGTCCTCCCTCGATCCTAGACCTGTGGCTTCAGGAACTGTGAGAAACTAAATTCATGTTGTTTAAGCTGCCCAGTCCGTGGTACGACGTTATGGCCGTCCTAGCAAACGGATCCTGATTTTCATTTATATGGATAAAATATCACGGACTAATACAGAGATGAGGTTTGAGAAACGAGCAGGGGCTAATCGTTATAAACGGCATTGAGACGCGTGCCCTTTCGCTCAGCGCAGAGGCGCTGTCCCCTGCTGCTCGGTGGCTTTCACGTACTGTTCCAGGCATCGTCCCAGATGCGGTTGGTTGCTGTCCACGTTTCCTTCCTCTACTTCACTGCGGGCCGCAATTCCCAGCTCCCATCACTTGCATTTCTTTCCCTGAGGGCTTTCTCTGCCCGGTGAAGCTGCTTTGCTTAGGTACACAGCAATAATGATAGAGGGGAATTCACACTTCCTCCCCCAGAACCTCCAAGGTTGCACCACCTCCCGACACTGACCACCTCCTTTTGTGGACCTGACCTCACAGACTGGACGCTCCACATGTGCGTATCGGTGCCGCAGGCCTAACCCCTCCTGCTGACCACCTCCGCATGTTGACCAGTTAGGTGCAGTCCCTGGGCGGTCAGCTTTCTGAGATAACGCTATACAGACTGCTGTAGCTTCATTCTCCTCAGGGATCACTGAGGTCTGTACTTTCACTCTTGTTCTCAGTATTTCTTTCCCAGAATTACGCTCATTCTTTTGTATTCCTTCTCTCATATGTTGTTGTGCATTGAATTATTTCCCCCACGCAAAAATGTTGGAGTCCTAACCCCCTAGTACCTGAGCATGCGACTTTATTTGGACATAAAGCCTTTATAGAATAACTGTTAGTCCATTAGGACTTTCATAAAAGGGACAAATCTGCCCATAGAGACAGATATACAGAAGGAGAATGGTGTGGAGACTCATGGGGTGAACACCCTCTCAAGACAGAGGGTTGCAGTGACCTGTCTCCCAGCCAAGACACCCCCGCGGCCCCAGAAGCTCACACAGTGGCAGGGAAAGTTCCTTCCTAGCACCTTCAAGGGGAGTCTCGCCCTGACAACACCTTGATTTCCAACTTCTTGCTTCCATCACGGTGTGACAATAAATTTCCGTTGCTTTAAGCTGTCCAGTTGTTCGCACTTTGTGAAAGCAGCTCTAGGAAACCAATCTATCTGTCTTTTCATATCACCATTCTCTTCCTGGCAGTCCTTCACCTTCCCAAATAAACTATTTCTCCTTGAACGTTTATCTCGGGGTCTGCTTAACTAAAATGTATTTTTCCAAATAGGCTTTGAGATTCTTCAGAGAAAATATTCAACTTTTTGCTGTTTTTAACACTTTGGAAGAAAAATATGGAGGGAAAGAAAGGGTGGGGTGAAGACGAGGTGACAAAAAGGCCAGGCGCATCTAAATAGTTTGTTGCGTATAAACATAGATAAGGGAAAAAGTAATCTAGACCAAACAAGTGGGACTCCTGCTTGGAAAAGGCCAATTTATGCTTAAGTCACAAGCACGGAATTGTCTTTATCAGCTAGTTGTCTCATTACCTCTTGTCTCCCTTTAATACAATAAAATATATTAGGAATATAACAGAAAAAAACTAGAGTCCAGTAAAAATGTCTGGACATTTTGAAGTCTTCTTAGACACTATGTAAGTTTAAATGCTACTCGTGGTAGCCACTCCTCCGTAACACACTTCACTGAGGGATTTGAAGTAACATAAATTGGTGTCTTTTCTACTCTAAGAAAAGGCCAAGCACAAGACACCCCTGTAGTTCTTGATGACATAACCGTGCTGCATAATTACATTTATGCACCTTCCCGTGAATGTATTTACCAGAACGCAGTTATTATTGCTTTTAAAAATGATTAAAGACTCCCTGTACGGGAAGAATAGAAATGTCACTGGGTGGTTAATCTTTTCCAGAATTACTAGCAACAGATTTAACATATTAAAAAACAATTTTAGTTTGAAGTTTAGGAATGTATTTATAGACCAATTTTGACCCCTTTTCACTTTTCAGTTAACTGTTCTCTGTTAGATGCTGGGCCAGGCTACTTTCTCTATACCTAGGTGTAGATATTGAGAAGACAGAGAAACACAGTTAAAGAGGATCTGAAGTTAGAGAACTTGGCAATGCACAGCACCGAGTGAGTGCCTACCATGAGCCCAAACAGACCAGGCTGGCACTGGACCCCAAAGAGGAGGGCAACCCGCACTTCATCGCCACATTTCCTAAAGGAAACCACGTGCTTCTGAGTTACTCATAATGACCAATGACCAGTGTACAAACCTCATAACTAAAGGAATATTACAATTTTTTGGTATAATATTTTAAAAAAAATCTATGAGCCACAATATTTCCAGTCAAGCTTCACATTTAATCATATTAACCGAAAATGTAGCATCACATTGTAGTTTTGAAGTAACATATTTTCTTCGAGTTTATACATGGTGGTACAATTGTAATGTCAACAAGATATACCACAAGTATTCCATAATTCCTTGTGAGTGATGTAGGCAGGTAAGAGCTTGTAAGAACCAAGTTTTACTGTGGTAATTATGAAAAAAATTAAACAGGAAGGCCAAAGAGTTGATTATATAAAAGGCTCTGGAGTTCTAAAAATCACATCCCTCACAAAAATCAATATTTTAAATATAAGCATCTGTTAGCCACCTAATTTAAATGCAAATATAAGTATCAACATCTGTGACTCAGAAGATGTCAGCTTCATATAGTATATCAGCAAAAAATAATTTTCTCATTCAACAAGTATTTATTGAGTGGACAATAAATACAAGAAATTATGCCAAGTAGGTGTAGAATTTGAATGGAACAGGATTTGGAGTCTACCTTAGTAGAGGTAAGCCTTGGTCACACATTATTTCAACATAAAGGAATATATATACATACACAAAATATCTGCATTCTGATAAATACATTCACGGGAAGGTGCATAAATGTAATTATGCAGCACGGTTATGTCATCAAGAACTACAGGGGTGTCTTGTGCTTGGCCTTTTCTCAGAGTAGAAAAGACACCAATTTATGTTACTTCAAATCCCTCAGTGAAGTGTGTTTCGGAGGAGTGGCTACCATGAGGATATATTTAGTAATTGAACAACAGCCAAATTGGTATTAAATCCAGAAGAGATAATCTCTACCATCTTGACTGTTCTGGAAAGATAAAACTGAGGTGTAACCTTTCATTTGTACCTTAACAAATGGCTTTGGTATTTATACAGGAACAAGAATGGGAAGGGATTAGAGGGCTAAGAAAGAATATGAGAGAAGAAGTGTAAGTGTGCACCCTGTAATCTGCTAACAAGCACCCCCCCACCCCGATCAGAACAACGGTACTTAGTTGATGGAGAGCAGAAAATAAGGTAGGAAAAAATAGTCGGTGGCCAGAATGGGTAGGTCTTGAAGTCCATGTCAGAGTCAATGAGAAGTGTGGAAGGTTCCCTGTGGGGGGCAGTAGCACATTCACGGTGATACACAGAAGTTTAATCTGTTGGCAGAGTACAGGACGGAGTGGGATAACAGGTGTCTAGATCAGGGGCTGCAAACTCACACCCTTCTCAGGGCTGGGAAGACACCGTAAAGCAGCCTTGTTGAGGCTCAGTCAGTTCCAGCCCATACACAATTTGATGGGTCTAATTTTGCCAAATATTCCACTTATCCTAGAAAAGTGGCAAATCCAGATTTTGACGTAAACGTTTCTAGTATAAATGTCAAAGAGTTCAAAAGGAAGATTTGTTGATTGACGATTAAAAGTTGAATTCAATCCATGGGCTGCCAGTTTTCAACAGAACCACTACAAATGTACCTTAGAATGATTTCAGCATAAATTAATGAGGCCTCAAATTGGGTACTGGCATTATCATAGGTTTAGACATTCTTCTGTTTTAACCAATCAACAAACTAGCTTTTAATACATAGCAGTTAATATGTCTAAACCAATATAATTTAGAAGGTATTCAAAAATAACCTGATAGAAGTATGTCATAGTTATATAAAATTATGAAATATACAATTTGCATGAAAAAACACCTAATTGAACTATGTCTTAGTTACATATCACATATATACTTTACACGTGTTGCTGATAATAATTATGAATTGAAAATTAGGAAATAAGAAGACAGAAAGGTGGTTGCTATGTAGTTTTGAGTGCAGAGTCCTCCTGCCATCACTATTAATATGTTAAAATGGCTGATTAAATTAATAGTCATGTTTTAATCCTTTAAACATTCAGACAAGAAGCCATTCTTCTTCCACAGTTAGTTTTAATAATGCAAATATTTTCAAAACTTATTATATAGACAAAGAGGTCAGCTGGTCCTACTTTAACAAATATTTTCAGATCCAGGGTACTGCTTTTAAGGATTACATGAAGCCAAATGATCTTCCTGAAACTGTATCTTTCATGTTCAAATTAAGCTTTTTATTAGGTATGCTCATAGCGTACCTAATTTTGGCAAGAAATAAGATGACAGTCCTTCTGTCAATAATTCAAGAAAGAGCTCTGGGAGGAACCAGAACCTTGAAAAGGAGACTGAAGGAGAAAGAAAGGTAAGAAGAGTTTCCTCTGGGCCTCCCTTCTCTGCCTGGATCTCCAGGGGCTCAGACACATCTGAACAGGCACCTTCAGGGCATGTGGGGAACAGACGTTCAGGTGGAAATGTGCTGATAACCTGGCAGGTAGCTCAACCCTAGAGGGGCTTCCAAAAAGAAGACAGGCAAACTCTACCTTGTAAATTAGGTAATCAAGATGCTTCTCGCTTTCCCTGTATTATTTATCTGCAATCTCAGCACTTCTAATAAAATTTTGTTTAAATGATAAAGATGGGAGTCAACTCTGAAAAGAAGATTCCTGCAGAAGGTCTATCTTTGCAGAGCCTCCCTGAGACCAGCCACTCGGAGGGTTTCAAAGGTGACACATGGGATAGTCCAAGGGGAACGTGACTTCTGGGAATAACAATCAGAAAGTCAGGCTGTGATATCTTTATAAATTTTTATACAATCAGGGCTTGATTTTGTTTTTTGGGGGGGAGGTTAAAGTGGGTTTCCCAACAACTTAGTATCCAATTTCAAGAAAGTCAAATAAGTACCTTCTAAATCCACGAGATTATGGGAAATATTTTGTTTAAAAATACTGATTTATTTTGTAAGTATCTTTGCAATTCTACCTCTATACTAAGTGAGTAAGCCTCTGCGTAGCAAAGTATCAGTATGGTTTTACACAGTCACAATAACATAACTGCTTTTGTATCTGATTCCTGAAACAAATGACGACTTTTACCTATAGTTACTATATTCCCAGATTTCTTGGGATCGTCTCTGTTGGAGCTTCTTGTCAGAAGGGTACCAGTTTGGAAAATAAATTACATACCATAGAAGCTTTAACTCATAGACAAGGTTATCTGTATGACATCCACATGTCAAAGGATATGAGCCTGAATTTGTTGCATCTAACGTTGCTAAATTTTCTCCTTCAGTGAGATGTTTGCAAAAATTTTGTTGGCACACGAGTGTCCATTCTCCTATATTTGGCTTGTGTATTGGTCACTCAGTTAGAGGTGCAGAGAACTGTGAATTTAGACCGTGCTACCAAACGAAACCCACCAGGTTAGAGGGCCACACTTGAATATGTGTGTGAAAGTTTCTTTTATGTATAGCTTCAGAAAAATATCTACAGATAACTTGCACGCTTTTGTTAGTGTTAGAAAGGAAATATAGGCTGTAACTCATTTTTCTTATTTTAATTCTCATACAGCTGAGAATAATTTCAGACTCTAGGTGTACAAATGAGCTCTTCGCTGGTATACTTCAGTATCTAATCTCTGTATAGTTTACTTCTTTATCTATTTACTTATTTATCCTTAATTTTCTTATTTCTTCTTATGTTCAATGCACAAGCAACTTCAATTTCTTTTATAAATGTAAAAATGCCAATAATAAAATTAAGAAGTAAAACAAATATTCTCAGTTAACTTCTCATTCTAAATAATTACGTTATTTGTAATGAGAGGACAAGTGTTAGAACTTGGTAGAAGTAAGCTTAGAGGAGAGAACCAGTCATATAGTGAAGTCAAAATATGAGAGGAAAAAATGTTACTCATTCTACTTTGGCAGAGAAAACACTGAGTGTTTCGTTTATGGGTAATAATGCATAAGGGCATCCCTTGGCAATACCGTTGAATATGTCTTTGAGCGACTCATGGAAATACAAACTATGTGACTTTGCACAAGATAATTTATCTTCCTGAGTCTTAGTTTAACTTTGAAAGAGGGTTACTATCTGTTTCTTATACTTGTAAGAACCAGCCATCATGATAGAGAAGGAGCACCCAGGAGTGTGCCTGCACACGGCAGATCTCATCAAGTATAACTATTATTCTAATTTAAAAAGAAATAAAAAGCAGTTCCTTGAAATTCATAGAAACTATGTCCCAAGACCTATGAATTCTCCGTTTTTCAAATGCTTCTCTATTTATCAAGAAAATAAAAATTAGGATCTGGTTTTAATATTCATTGAAATGATTTCATGAATCACCATTGCTTGATCACATACGCAGAATACAGGCAGTCCCTGGGGTGTGAAGAAGATAGGTTCTGTAAATTTGTTTTAAGTTGAATTTGTGTGTAAGTGGGAATGGGTACATTTACCTATTATCTGCACTGGCTTCTGTTTGTCACTCAGATGTTTGTAACTCAGGGGCTTATTGGAAAAGCCTCCATTTGCAAGTGCAAATTGTATGTAAATTGCATATTTGTAACTTGGGGACAGCCTTGTGGTGAACTTACTCATGTCACATATTTTATACAGTGTGAAATCTGATGGCCTACTCTAAGTTTCGTAAACCTGGTTTATTTCTTGGCTCAGAAGCATTATTCCTTTGACTCCTTTCTATTCTAATACCAACATTTAAGGTAGTCTCAATTTTCTTTTATTTTCTTCATTCTTCACAAAGGAAGGAATTCTCAGCTCACCTGGGGAGAATAATTGACTATGTCTTTATGAATAAAGAGTGTACATTTTCAGTGAGATGTCAAGAACACTCTGGGTAGTCTCTACTGCCCACCCCGTCCCACTCTGGAAGCAATCCAGATTTGTGCCTCCAAAGTGAAAAGTCGCTACAGGAACGGGGCTGGGTGGGAAACCAACAGATGTCCCTCCACAAAAGCCAATGGTCCACTGATCCTCTGTTTTCTTTCTTAGAAATTTCAGAAACAAGTGAAAGAAATGAAATGGGCAATGCAGTTATGTCATCGAGAATGCCAGACTATAGGACTCTGGTGCAAAGACTTCTATATAAGCCATAAATAGGTCCATGGGGGCCACAGGGAGGGAAAGAATATAGAATGGAGTGTTTCGGCCCACACTGAAAAACAAAGGATTTGGGGACAATTTACAGAAAGGAGCCAGACCTATGCTAAGGCTTCTTTGACTCTGGACTAGGTCCTGATAGAAATTTTTGTAGTAAGAGCCCTGGTTCCTAAACCTTCTTAAACCTAAAACATTAGCTTTGAGAAGTGAGAAGCTGTCTTTCAAAAAGATCATTTAAACATCATTTAGAATTTACTGGATCCAATTTAGTACTGAGTACACGTGATGTTTGTTTTTCCCTTCTTCAGAGAAAGGTCTCCAATTCCATCCAGGTTGTTAGAAAAGACACAAAATCTCCATCTTTGTTTAGGGCTGAACACTATTCCACAGTACACATATGCCACAGTTTATTAATCCATTCACCTGTTCAAGGGGACTTGCGTTGTTTCCCTATTTTTGTGCTTGTGCCTTGTGCTTCTACAAACATTCTAGTGCCCAATGGATACATTTCATTGGTGTGTTGCACACTTCCTGGGTAAAGGCTAAATCTACAATGTGGACTTTAACCTTATACAAGTAAACTATGTAACCTAACCACATGGGACCCTATATTAATCTGAAGTTTTTTCAAAACAAGAAGAGCATAAGATCAGCTTTACTTGTCTTTCCAGCCAGCAGCCCATCATAAATGGGTTAAATAAGAATGACCCTCATGTACAACACAGTAGACCTCGTGTAACTGGTCTACTGCCCTCACGGACCCTACATGTCCTTCTCACTCAGAAGCAAATTTTCTCCAGAAGCATATTCCCCACCAGCTTATTAACACCATTTTTGTGGTCTCCCCTTTGACAGCAGGAACGTAAATTTACAAACAGCTGAGTGAATAAAGTGTCTTATGTGCTATGACTGTTTTTGCTACATTATTAGTCAAGCAACGATTTAACCCCCAAGGAAAAGAATAACACATATGAAAAAAATACCTATGCTTTACATATAGCATCTCACTTAGTCCAAAACCGAGTAAATTGCTTAATTTCACACACAAGCAAACTAAGATTAAGTGAGTCAACCGAAAGTGGGATAGCCAGCAAGTGTCAACTGAAACACAAAATCTAGATTGTTTACAATCTCTACCGTCCACCATTGCCCTCCAGAGCAATGCAAATGATGAGTAGCTTCTAATTTTAACAGATGAAAAAAGAGGAAGAGCAGGAGACCAAGGAGTATCAACCAAGAGAGGAAGCCCAAGGAGATGAAAAGATGGAAGGGAAAGTTTCCAGGGCTCTTCGCAAGTAGTTCCTATTTCTCACTCTTACTATTATTATTATTTGTACTTGAGACCGAGTCTCACTTCGTCACCTTTGGTAGAGTTCCATATTGTCACAGCTCACAGCAACTTCAAACTCCTGGGCTCAAGCGAGTCTCCTGCCTCTGCCTCCCAAGTAGCTGGGACTACAGGTGCCCGCCACAACACCTGGTTATTTGTTTTAAGGACGAGGTCTCGCTCTGGCTCAGGCTGGTTTCGAATGCGTGAGCTCAGGCAATCCACCCGAGTTCTGGGATTGCATGTGTGAGCCCCCACACCCAGCCACTCACTCTTATTCTTTCCTTCATATCTTTCCCCCAGGATTCTTCAAGATTCTCTAGCATCCTGCAAATAACCCAGTTGGAGTCTCCGACTTCCAGTGGAAAACTCATGCCCTGAAGACCAAACTCTCAGTTTGAGGGAGACAGAACTGATACTTCATTTGAGAAAATGTAGCTATTTAATAGAGGCAATCAACACAGTTTTAACTGCTTGAAACATAACCTTGTGCACCACTATTTTACCAATAAATAGCTTTAGAATCCTGAGAGATTCACTATGGATTGCAAATTTTAGCAAAGCATAAAACATCATGAGCAGTAAATAAAAGTGATGTGTTTGTTTTCATTGTGCTCTCATCTCTCACTAATCCGTCGGGATCCTTTTTGAAAACTTCTTTGGTCATCTAATAAATCTACTATTGATCACTTTTAGGTGCACTAGATAAAAAAAAACAGTAAATGATCACAAAATGGTATAATACTTTGCAAAATTAACCACTTTTGTGGTTAGACCAGAAGATAGTATGCTAAAATGCTAAAATAATTATAATTTGCTTTAATGAGCTTTTTGTTTAGACAGAAAATAAATTTGCCAGGACCTTACCGTCCCTGGAGTCAGTGACTGCTATTGCAGTATAGCTGATGGCAACTTTAATGGGAGCCCATGGCATTATGACTTGGACTTCTCATTGTAAAAGGAATGCTCCCAGGTTTTTCCTCTAAGAGCCACAGCCTAAGGTCTCGGGATCTGGCTTCCACAACCCACACCCAGGCATAATTACAACTTACGAGCCTTGAGAGGCAGAGGTTGGGGTATAGCCTTTGACATCAGACCACTCAGATTTAAATTCTGACTCTGTCACTTACTAGCTTCATGACCTTGGGTAAGTTCCTTACCTTTTCTGAGTTTGTCTTTCCTTTTTTTTTTTAGAATTTGATTCTATTTTCATTTTATTTAATTTTATATTAATATGAGGGTACAAATTTTTAGGTTACATTGTCTCACTTCCATGGTGAAGTTCAAGTTGTAGTGGAGCCTTTGGGGGGGGAGGCGTGCTAATTTTCTGAATTTTAAATGAGTTAGAATAGTAACTCCAAACACACAGTAAACTTTTACTACTACTAAAAGGATGATATAAAGTCCCGCCTTCTCTTCTCTTTTGTAAAACAGAAAGAGATTATTGCAAACACAGTGCCTTGAGTTAAAAAAAAAAGGTTGACAAAAGTTGAGAATAGAAACTCCAAGGCCAAGTTCAAAGTGGGTCTTCAAAGGCAAAGGAAGAGAAACCAGGTCCTGGCCTTCATCAGTGTGAATAATGAAGAGGGCAAAGGGCAAGCAGAAAGTATCTCATGGACGGAGTATTGAGTTGACACCCTGGTGCTCTCTCTCCACCCTCCCCTCAAAGTCACACTCCCTTTCTACAAGACAAATGAACCTGATAATTCCATCTGTCATCCTGAGGGCTGGTGATTACCTCTTATCTCAAAAGTGGACCTGATGTCAGTGGAACTGGAGAAAGGAGGCTGTGTTTCCTTTGTTAGGCAGGAGAAGCTAACTGGAAAGGGGGTAAAACAGAGTCTGCCTGGGAGCCCCACACTGGAGCACCACAGTTCCCACAGAGCCTTCTAAATGTCTACTATATAAGCCCCGTGAAAAGGCATGTGGACATTCACTCCACATAGAGAACTGATGGCTAGTGATGTGTGAGTCCCTCACCAAGGGAGTCCAGCCGAACTGGATACCCCAGGAAGATGGTGGGTCCCCACTCCCACCTTCAAGAACATCACCAGCCAGACAGCCTCAAAGACAGGCCCCCCCCTGCGGGCCTGGGGTCCAGGGTTCGACACTGAGAAGAGTGGGAAGAGGAAAGTGTGTGGAAGGAAGGCACTTCAGGTCAAATGTGGTCCTAACACTGCTTTATCCTTACCAAGTTAAAGTGACTGAAAAGTGACAGAATTGGACCAAGCTGCCTTTAAAAGAGATTTGATTCAGTAGGATTTCCCGGCTGAGCCTCAAGGAGGCGGTATTCACTGAGAAAAGAGGAATAATTTGATACCTAGTCCTTGTGAATTGAGACTTCTTAATCAAAAAGATTTCTCAAACCAGGTGTGAAACCAGGTGTGATGGCTCACACCTGTAACTCCAGCACTCTGGGTGGCCGAGGCAGGAGGACTCCTGAGACCAGAAGTTTGAAACCAACCTGGGCAATAGTGAGACCCATCTCTAGTAAAAACAAAAAATTAGCTGGGCATTGTGGCAGGTGCCTATAATCCCAGTTACTTGGGAGGCTGAGGCAAGAGCATAGCTTGAGCTCAGGAATTTGAGGTAGTAGTGAGATATGATGCCACTGCACTCTAGACCAGGTGACAGAACAAGATCCCGCCTCAAAAAATAATAATGAATAAAAGGAAAACCTGAAAACCTTCTATATGGTCTCTGATACAGTCTAGCCACAATACACAAAGCTGTGCTCAGGTCACCGCTCAGGATCCCCTTACTAGAACAATCACGTTTGCAAATTACTTATCCCTATGTAACCTTTTAAACTCTTAAAAATCATTTTTCCTTTACCTTGAGTGTTCTCTCAGTTTTGCGAAGTCGAGTCACCAGGGTCTCTGATTTTTTAGATGGACCATGCCTTCATCATGGATTCCCAATTTTACGCTTAAAAAAGTACCTTGGCTCAAATCAACAAGATAATTGTTACAAGACTTATAGATTATACATTTTCTCACTGTGTATTGAGTTTAAGCATAAACTTCTGACATTAAGTAAGTGCTTTCTCTGAAAAAAAAAACTATAGAAATATTATAATAAACTTCTAAAAATATACAGCAAGAATTAATAGTGGAAGCACATGGAAATATCATTGCACTTACTCTTTTTCCTTAATTATCTTTTAATGTTTCCTTTAAGATTATCCTTAATATTTCTTCCCAAACAAAGGCCATAGGTCTACAAAGCAAAAATTTATACTCAAAATCTTTTCAGGGATTGAGAGTGAGGTAAGAAGTATGTTCTTTCATGGGGTTTGCAAACCTTACCTTGCATCTCGGTATTTGGTGAACCCAAGCAATATGGGTGACTGCTCTTTTTCTGCCGCTTAAGTTACCAAATGGCACTCCCCCAATTTTCTGACTGATACTACACTTAATGTTATAAGAATGCCACCTTCTTACTGCTATTGAAGTTAACTACATCTGAAATAAACTATAATTAGATGTTGCAACTTGTGATTCCTCAGTAATAAACAGTTCTCGGAGTAATAAACATCTCTGCCCCCACGGCACACTCTCAGAGGTGACGAGCTCCCAGGTAAAGCCTGAGATTGGTCCCTATCCCGTCAGCAAACATGTAAGGAACATCCTTGCACCCACATGCAGGGCGAGACAGCAGCTTCTCCAGTTCTCGTGTCCTTGGAGCCCAGGCTGTCGGGATTTGGATATTCTTCCTTCCTGGATCCTTAACTTTGATTCTGGCTCCCCTGTACTTGGTCTTTGATCCTGGTCTCTGGATCCTCTTGAAATTCATTGGAGACCTGGATTGCTCTGAGCTCAACCCTGGGGTTCTCAGCCACACTCCCAGGCCTCTGCAGCAGTAGTGCCCCATCTGCTCCCCAAGTACAGTTTCCCATCATTCCCAACATTAGTCTGTAGCCCAGCCTCTTCTTCCTTCTCTCGCCTGCCAACACCTTCGATCACACCTACCACAAGGGCAGGATGGTGACGGCAGGTCCAGGGCTAAACACCTCCAAAGTGTGTATTGACAGGGAAGGGCTGATATGGACTGCAGGGTGCCCTTCCTCAAACATTTTACTCCACTGAGAATACAAGTGGCTTAATTTCAGGCAAGGATAATGAATCCTCTCTTTGTTCTCTATTTCTCATGTTTAAAGTTTTAATGGTAAGAAAATAACCCTGATTTGAGATTATCCTTTCCCATGAACATTTTTACATTTCAACCTATTTCCTAGCGGGCTGTTGATGAAACACTTTATCCGCCAGGCCCAGAGCCTTCATTAGGGTAGTATTGCCCACTGCTGTAAACAAAGGTTTGTCCTCTCTCAATCTTTTTTTTAAATTTTATTTTGTTTTCTACATCCTATACACATAACCAAATAAAATTCATCATGTAACTCTTGGGACGGCAACACTGAGGCCACATTTTGCTGGAATTCCCTGACGAATAGAAAATCATTGCTATCAATTCTAAAGGACAGTGTGTGTTTTCAGGTCTTAGGAGAATGCTACCATGTCAGGCAGAAAGGAGCAGGGTTAGCGTGGGCTTAGCCCAGCAGATGAACTCCCTGGGAGGAGAGCTAGCCCTCAGACATCAATGAAGCCAGTTCTTTTAAACGTTTCCTTAGGGCTGAGTTTGGTGGCTCACACCTATAATCCTAGCACTCTGGCAGGTAGAGGCAGGTAGATTGCTTAAAGCTCAGGAGTTTGAGCCCAGCCTGAGCAATAGTAAGACCCCATCTCTACTAAAAGTAGGAAATCTGAGGCAAAAGGATCACCTGAGCTTAAGAACTTGAGGTTCCTGTGAGCTATAATGCCATGGCACTCTAGTCAGGGTGCCAGAACGACACTGTCTCATAGAAAAAAATAAAAGGTTTGTTGGGAAATCTTTCATTTTTTAATGTAAGGGCTTAATTTTTGCACTGTGAATCAAAGTATCTCTTGTTATAATATTCTCCATATAAAGTTTTTTATTATTTATTTTGTGGTCTACTGTCCACCATTCCTACTTAAAAACATTACTGTGCCTTAAAATATGCATATATTTTCACCACTGTGGATGGATCATCACAGAGGTTAGGTGTCTTCACAAATATGCTATTTTAACCAAAGGGCGACAGACTAATGCTTAACGGACCAGCATCCCCAACCTCAAGAATATCATAAGACAAGTCCTCAGATAGTAATTCAGGTGACATTTGGGGTCAACACAAAAAGATATAATTTCTTTCTTGAGAGCCCTTTTGATGCAAAGGATGTCCAAAAAAGGACTATAATTTTATTTAAGTAATGTAATACAGTGATATTTTAGAAGTATAGACTTTACATAACTCTTCCCTTTCAAGCTAAGAATACCTTATAAGTCCAAGTCTGAAATATATCCAATTGCAAAAGTATACTAAAATATTTCAGGAGCAAGGCAACATTATTTTCAAAAATAATGTTTAAATTAAAGGAATCTAGCCTATTACCTGAAAAACCTTATTTCCCTTCATTTTTCTCATTTCTATACCTATAATTTTTACCATTGGTACTATAATACAAAGCTATTTTTTTCTCAGCCTATTATGTTATCTTTCACTCCTTATTTCCTGTGGCCTCAGAACTGACTCTCAAAATCTGAAGTTCTTATTTTAGTATTTGAGGTGGCTGCATCATGTTTTCTCTCAACTCTTTCAACCAAGCAGAAGGCTGAAATAATTAGCAGCTTGGAAGAGAGGAAGTTGTCTACTTAAGAGGCTCTCAGAGAGCCTGTAAATCAGGGCTGTCATAGAAGGTCCAGGGTCTTTAATGTGATTACAATATCACTAATAATCAAAATTATCATTAATTTAGTAAATGGAGGCAGAACTGAGGTGTTTCCAGTATTTCTTTTACAGATAAATATATTGGTGTATACCCTTTGTTAGATGCTTGGTAACTGCAACCAAGAATCAAAGAATGCACATCAGAATTGTCTTTCCTTTAAAAACAACTTCCCCTTTAGAATCTCCACAGTACACTAATGTACTGACCAGTAGTTTCCACATAAAGGTCAATTCTGATTTCATGAACTGAATTTGACACTGAGGCCTAGGGTAAGGGACTAGAAGTACTCAAGCTGACTGGGATGAGTATGAGGCTACAGAAAGTTGAAGCCACTATAATAAACATAAATGGCAAAAAATCAGAGCAAGAAACATTGTAGGCTCTATGTAATTTTACATTTTTATAGCGCATATGCTTGCTTATTTTCTAAAACATACAGACCTTTTCCTCTAATATTCTAATTTTAATTCTGAAAAGTAAAGCATTCTTTCTATTAAGGCAAGCAGAAGTCTTATTTTACCAAAAATATTCAGTGGGTTTATGCATGATTCAATAACCATTTGTGAAGCCTGTCGTTAGGTATAGTCTTTCACATTCACTGTTAGAGGTATGACTATCAGCCTAGCCACCACCTCTCTCCTCACTCCCTACTCTCTAACCATGCTGGCACCCATGGTATTCCTAGTAAGCACTTGAAATACTCTGGCCTTGGGGAATTTCTTGCTCTTCTGGCTTCCTGAAACTCCCACTTACTATCTCTTTAGCCCACTTTCTCATCTTGGTCAAGTCCTTGCTCAGACATTGCCTCTTCACTGAAGCTTGCTCCAACCACCCTATCTGAATTTAAAAACCCATCCTCCCTTGTGGGACTTCTGATCCCATTTCTCTGCCCTTTCCCAGACCATTTATCTATCACCTTTTAATACGACATGCAATTAGCTAACTTAATTTTCTCTCTCTCCCCAATAATATGCAGTCTCCCTGAGAGAGGAATTTTGTTTCATTCAGTCTATGTCCCAAGACCTGGAAAACTGCCAAAGACTCAAAAAACAATCGTTAAATGTACAAAGTTGTGTTGCTAGTAATGAGTCTAAACCCACCACTACTTACTAACTAGCTGGAATATTGGAAATGGGGGAAAATCAAAACAAAGTGCCCATTAAATCCCCCAATTTTGGTACACAGTCCCAAGCAATATCTAAATGACTCTTTCAGCTTTGGATCACACAAAGAGCACAGAATCAACGAAGATTTTCTGACTAGTAAGATGATATTTGTAAAAGCCACTTCACCTGATAATGAAATTAATGCTAAAGTCTTATTTCTTTTAGAGGCCTAGTGTAAATTTTATCAAAACAAGAAATTTCGATTATTTGTACCCCCTCTAATTTACTCCGTTCCACATTGCCAACATGGCCAAAATAGCTGCAAACTAGCCCCTGAAGTGTATAGACCCAGTATTCTTTTTGGAAGCAGTTTTTATGTTCCATTAGGCCTCTTTCATAACATACTGTGCTCACATTGTTAAAACTGGGAAAATAAGGTGTTTAGTGCAGGCAGATTAATAAACTGCATAAGGCTGGTGAAAATTAAAATAAGGTAGCCCAGCAATGTCTAATGTGATCATCACTTCTAGAATTATCCCAGCATAGAATCCTTCCTCTGCAGCATCTATCAGGCCTTCAAAGAAATTATGAAACTGAAAATTCCATGGTTTGCATTTGGAATTAATTTGGAATTGTTGAGTGTTACAATGGTGCTTCTCAGAAACAAAGCTCTAGTAAGTAGTTATGTCTGATGAGCTTATTCAAACAATCTCAAAACTGCAATGGGGAACACAAATAGAAAATCAATCTTTGCAATTTAAAGGGTCACACAAAAAAGCAAGGAACAGCTAAAACTAGAAATGTGGAGTTGCTTTAGAAAATATCTTCTCTATCTTTACACAGGTCACCATAAATTACAAAACAATTCATTTTAAGCTGTATAAAACCAGACACTTTTTGTTCACTGCATATTCTAATCTTCTATAATGAATAGACCTACTTGAGTAAAAATTTAAGAAACAATATTTACTTTCCCGAGTCATATCACTTTGAAATTTGTTTCCCAAATTTAAATGAAAAGCTGTCTTTTGGGTAACTTGTTTGTATGTGTGTGTGTTTAGATCAGTTTTACGAAAAAACTCCAGTCACAGGAGCACTGTAGACCAGCACAGCTTACAGTTAAGAATCAGAGAATTATATGTAAGGTAAGAAAAATTTGAAAAATGATCTGAAGCATCTACTAGATGCTCTAGATGGTCTATTGGTCTGAAACAAATATTTAAGGCAAATATTCTTCAAAATGAGATATATTCCCCTAAAATTTCATGTCTGCAAAAAATGAAATCTAAAATTTCAATTTTCAGTGTGAATTTTCATTCGCACCTGCCCTGGCCCAAAATTTATAGCAAACGACCTTGCTCTGTTCTATACAAATAATAGGGACCACTGGTTAGGATTCACCTCAAGATCCTCCCATTTTGTTTGAAAATGGACCTATCCTTGTTTCCATTGATCCCCATGGCCACAGTAAGCAATAATTTTCTTTTAATCAAGGCTAATCCCTCTACTGTGTTTGGAAGGGGGCCCCTGCAACATTCTCAGGAATTCCAGGTCCTTGGCCATCTCTCATGTTTTCAAACATTTCTGCAACTATTGGCTGTAGCAACTAGATACAGTCAAGATTCTGCCATGTTAACACCCTCCTCGTGTTAAAAGTAAAATCTCCACCCTATCTTCTTCTCCCACCCACTTCCAGATTCACGTACATGAATATGGAGAGCAGAACGGCACCAGGCAGCCCTTCCCAAATACATACGAACATTGTATAAATGGAGAACCTGCAGCTAAAGTTAACAGCCACCCAAGCTGGTCTCAGGAGTTCGACAGTTTCCTGCTAGTTCAAAAGAGACACCTGAGCACTGAAGCAGTCACTATTGGTCCAATTATTAAGCCAATTATCTGTGAACCAAAATATTCTATTTTGCTTCCACATTAGCAGTGATTTTTTTAAAAAAATTATCTTTAAAATGATTCCAAAGACATATACACTATGAAAAATGTGTATTATCTAAGCATGAAAAATAAATGTATTTCAAAAATACTGAAATTGAAACATGCTATATTAAATCAAAAGGTTTATATATATATATTTATTTATGTATTTTTACATATACATGTGCTTATTAGGTTTCCACTTTTTGCTTCACAATTAAAAAGGCTTAAAATTTAATAACAATAACAATGTTCAAGATAAGGACTAAAAACAAAAACCTTGTAAAGAATGAACAAAGATAAGTACATTCAGAAAAGAAATCAGACAATTACTGCATCAAAATATTAAGCAATATTAATAATAATAATAATGCAAAGAAAGTAACATTCACATTGTCAAATTAGAGTATGTCTGTTATAGAAGGCTTTGACTCTGAGACTCAGTATGGAGTCATCAGTCACATATATTTTTTAATTTAAACATCAATAATTTTTACAAAGGACCCAAATGGGGAAAGGAAGCCAAAGAAAGACTATAGAAAATTATTTTAAATAACTTACAACATAATTTATACATGAGATAATATCTTATGCATTTTCCAGGCTGTTAAAGTAAAAGAAAAATCCCTCTCTTTAGGTCATACAGTTGATAAGATAATGAATATGCTGTGTGAATCTCCAAGGAGCTAGAGAACTTTTTTATTGTTTCAAAGTAGGTTGATTCAGTGAAATATAATGTAACATGATGAAGTATAATGTAATATAATACAAAATAATTCATCATATTTTAATGTAGAGTTGGATGCATTTCAGCAGGATGTGGGACATCGTTGTAATCTTTACAAGGGCATTCATGCGGTTAGTTCCTTCTCTCTCCCCCAGACCTGGCAGCTAGTTCTATTTTCTGATCTTATTAATTTTGTCTTTTTCTAGAATTTTATACATGTGGAATCCGATGAAATATAGCCTTTTTAGTCTAATTTCTTTCATTAGATAATTAAGTATGAAATGTCTGATTTCCTTAAGTACTATCTTTGACAACTGATCTCTCTGACATTTCACTTTGACGGTTCTCTTTTTGTTTTGTTTATTCAATTCTCAAACACCTGTGGAAAACGCCTTTCATGATTTCATCGCCTCTTGCTGTCCAGGCTTCTCTGCTCCTGGCATACACCAGGGACCCTTAAGATGGCAAAACTGTGTCGACAGTTTAGGCTCCCACTTTGATTAACTGTACCGTTTCTCATTTGAGAAATGATAAACTAAACTTTTGACTCAAAATCATGTGTGATGACCTGATATCTAATACAATGTTTTTGAGACCCACCAATATTATATGTATTAATAGCTTTTTTCCTTGCTCAGTAGCAGTCTACTATAATTTGTAATTCATTCACCAGTTGACATCTGTTTCTAAATTTTGTCCATTCTGAATAAAACTGCCATAAATATTTTCATATAGGTGTTTGTGTGGACATGAGCCTTTATTTCTTTTTGGATAAATATCTAAGAGTTTCATTGCTAGGTAATATGTGAAGGATGTATTTATCTTAATAAGAAATTGTCAAACTGTTTCCCAAAGTAGCTTGCTATTTTATGTTTCCAACACAAAATGTTGAGAGTCTCAATTGCACCAAGTCTTTGCCCACACTTGTCTTTTTAATTTTAGCGACTCTACTTCCATGAGAAGAGCATTTCCTTGTAGTTTTTAGGTACATTTATCTCACGTATTTATCTTTTTGTATGTTAATTTTCCATTATGTTCCATGGTGAAAGATTTGTTCCCATATTTTACCCATTACTGGGAGGTTGTTTGCTGTCTTATTATTTATTTATTTTTGGTATACCTATTTTAGTGGAAATGAAATTTATAATTTTTTCCTCTATGTTTCTAGTTTCTAGTCATTTTTTGAACAGTGTCTTTCCAAAAAAAGTTTTAATTTTGATGAAATCCAATTTCTCATTTTTCTCTTTTATGTTTTAGATCCATTTTAGACACAAAACATAAAAAATTTTACCTAAAAACAAAATGTCTCTAAAACACTGGAAATTTTTGCCTAAGTAAAAATTAAAAAATATTTTTTTATGTTTTATTCTAATAATTTTCACGTTTTAGCTCTTAAGTTTAGGATACATTTTGAGTTACTTTTGTGTATGCTACGAAGTAAAGGTCTAAATTTGTTTTTTTCTTCTTTTACCTATGGAAATGCAGTTGTAACAGTTCTATACGTTGAATTTGGCACCTCTGAAAAGTTCCCCATACTTATTTAATAACAAAATGTATGTATTTTTGAGCATTTATTAATCTTTCATAGAAATACATACCACTTTTGGACAAATGTTTGTATAAGAACTATTTAATTATGTATTTAAATGTTAATGACACTTTTTAAGTAAAAACAAATGCTGGAAAAGCAAAAAATATGTATATATCTGGAGTGTATGTACCAAATATATGTGCATGTATAGATATATAATAAATATAATGTGTTTATATATGTATATATATAAAATGGAGGGTTTTATATATGTACATATATATAATGGAGGTTATTAGGTTATTCATATTATGAGTAACTTTCATTTTTTTCTGTATGATTAATTGTATTTTCCTTTGTTTATATACGAACAAATTATAACAAGTATTTTGAAATTTTACATATTAACATTTTCGATTCAATGCTTCCTCATTGTTACATCTTTATTTAAGGGCTATGAGCAGAAGGAATAATTACATCAGTAAATAAAATTGTGGGTAGTGAGTCAGGCAGAAAACTTAAAAAAAAAAAAGGTCAAGTTAGCAATACCTCACCATTAGCTAAAAGCAGCATCAGATTATATCTGACAATTTTATTGCTAAATAGACTATTTCTCTAACAATTTTATTGTTAAATAGATTATTGTCAGAAGAGCAGGCTCACAATTTTAGAGTTAAACCAAATGTTCTCAACAGAACATATCTTTAAAAAAAGGAAAGGAGTCAGGGAGTGATTAAGGCATAAACTCTTTGTGTGATGACATCCAGCTTTACTAGTTTTGACTTTTTCCTTCTTACTCACAGGTCATTGGGAACTTTCTGCTAGTGCCATGCAGTATATGCAAAATACCTAAGAATCATGAATTTATTTTATTTTACAAGATTTTGCCCTGGATTTTAATGTAGAAAAAGAACACGACGACTATTAACATTTCTATTTCTTTATCATTTCCTTTCTTCCCTTGTTTTCTAAGAGTGATAGTGTTGGTAGGGCGGAACTTGCCTTTTCAGGAATTTCACAGTATCAGTGATGTAAGAGATCTTGCAAGTGTGTGTGTGCGTTCTACGACTATGGCATTATACACCACAGATTCTAAGATAAATTGAAACACGGCAAACATTATAATTAGTACCAAGTGGGTGTAGTGTTAGAGCTAAGAAAGCAAAGTAGAAGTCAAAATTCATTTTCACATCCAATTCAAGAGCTGTCTGAAGCTAGTTCTTGGGTGATTTCTAATTCTTAAAATTATATTTCTTTTGAGTATCTTCAATATTAAAAGGATATTGCTTTTCCCACTCACTCCTTTCATAGAATATTTTTTTGACCAAGTATTTTGGGTATACTACTTGGAAAAATCCTGGGAGTCCATTTCAAGTATTTTACTACAAGCTGCCTGTTAAGAGCTTTTATAATATGAAAGTGAAAAGCAACTTTATTAGGAATATTCTTAGACAGGGGGGCAGTGCCTGTGACTCAGGGGATAGGGCGCCACCCCCATATACCGAGGGTGGCAGGTTCAAACCTAGCCCCGGCCAAATTACAACCAAAAAAAAAAAAAAGAAGAAGAAGAAGAAGAAGAAAGAAAGAAAGAAATATTCTTAGAGAGAGATTAGATTGTTGTTTATTTTGTAGTCCATAAGCATAGTATGTTAACTTTAACAGAAGAAAAGGTTAGAAAAGAAATGTAGTATGCGGAGATCACATGTGTATAACACTGTTGAAAATTTAGAGAAATTGAAGGCACTTCCATGTCTGTGGATAAAGAATTATTGAACAATTAGTGAAATACTCTCCAAGTACTAAATATAATGTAGATAAGTTATTGACCTAACGTTTTTTCTATGTATAATTTATGACTTAAATGTAGATGACAAAAGTAATTTTTTACAATTTTTTCATTTACCTAGAATCTCAAAAATAATCTTTGTACATAACATCAGTAGAAATTTGGGAGAATCTCATAGCTGAACATTTGGAATAATATTTCCATACAAATATGTTGCCACAGTCTCTCTCCACGAGAGGGCAGCTCCTGTCAGCGGGGTTTCTACTCTAAACTGTGGGAAGTGGGCAGTGCAGATCTATTTCTACCATGTTAAGACACTCCGACTTTCTATATTATCTTCTCTGGGTTGGTAAGGTGAGATTTTAGTAAACTTGTGATAAAACTAATGATAAGACTGTATATATTATTATCTTAAGATATGCTCATTTATAAATGATGTTTTCGTGATATCAAAGAAGAGTATAGAGTAAGACTTAGGCTTCCCACCTACAAGTGGGAAGAGTTATAAATAAAATTTATTCTGGTGAGAAGCTGGATAACATCTTGGTTTAGAGTTGGATTTTGAATGTTAGGGTGAGGTCAGCCTTCGTGGGAATCTTTCCTCTGTCATTTATCAGTTTTATTTGCTTGGGCAAATTATTTGACTTTGTTCAGTTTCAGTTTTCTTATCTGTTATATGGAAATAGTAAAAGCATCTATCCTATAGGTTTGTTTTTAAGATTCAGTAATAAATGTAAGATAGATGTGTGTTTTGTGCCCGTGTAGCCCTTGGTATGAGCTCAGCAGTACACACACATTCATGCTAAAGATCCAAACTCCCTGATAACTCACACATATGTCATAATTATTTTTGGTTCAGTGAACGCTTGGATGTGTAAAAGAGGAATTGGCTTGCAGGGGGTGGGATCATGTCTTATTCGACAAGAAAGAGTAATAATAGCAACAATATAATTTAAAATGTGTTAGTAAAACAGACATCACACACATATGTAACGTTTCATCAAGCCAAAGCCATAAAATTAAGATCTCCCATTCTCTGATTTTTAATAAATGAGCATTCTCCTTCATTTTAAATCATTAGGATAAAAACTATTACTTCTGATATGTGTTATATATAACCAAACGGGATTTTTTTTTTTTGGATTTCACATGCGCTACTTTCATATAATGCCAAATAAATTTTCAGAATCTCTTTGAATTATCCACAAAGGAATAAAATCTAATATTTGTTGGCCTCGATATGTAAAAAATGAGAATTAATGTAATGTTCACAAATTGGCACTAGTCACTTCAGCAGGGCAGCCAGGTACTCAGGCTTCTCCCCATGGCCAGGGTGCATTGCCTGGGTTCGCAATAAGTAGGATTCTACTCAGACAGACAGACAGACAGATTGACAGAAAAAAAGTATGCTTTTTAAAAAAATTAGAAAATTATGGGCCAGGCATGATGGCTCATGCCTATAATTGTAGCACTTGGGAGATCAAGAAGAGAGAACTGCCTGAGCTCAGGAGTTGAAACTCATCTGAGCAAAAGTGAGACCCTGTCTCTACTAAAAATAGAAAAAGATTAGCCAGGTTTGGTGAGAGAAGCTACTTGGGAGGCTGAGGCAAGAGGCTTGCTTGAGCCCAAGAGTTTGAGGTTGCTGTGAGCTATGATGCCATGGCACTCTACCCAGGGTGACAGAGTGATACTCTGTCTCAAAACAAAAAGGGAAAATTATATGCATAAAGACTATCTAGAGCTACTTAAAGTATGTGACCATTTGCACCCACACACGTACACATATAAGCACACAAAAATACAAGTCAGTATATTCTAAAAAGATACATTAGAGGTTGATTGTATTATCTATAAGGTGAGCAGGATAATAATCAAACAGCTGAAATGACCATCATATAAAAATAGGCTTTTTCGGAGGGGATGAGAGTGGGTCTAAGATTTCAAACAATCATATTCATAATAAAATTATTGCAATATATCTTTTTAATATCTAAAAAGAATTTCTAAAATTAAAGGTAAAATTCCAACTAATGACTTGATTAGAAACATTATGAGTGAACAGAAGTCAACTGAAACAATATATGGTCTTTTACCTGAGAATCTACAACCTATAATCAGTAAAATTAAATTGCTTTTAGCTTTCCAAGGTTTGTTTAGCTACTAGGTGCAGCCTATGATGGCAGTGATATTCTTTACATGGTAGATTCTGTAGCTTGCAAAGACCTTCCATCTCTGAAGTACCTATATGGTTTTACATGTAGTAATAACAATATATGAAGTGTGTAGATATCACTCCCCAAATGTTACCTGTGTCCCCCCAAATGAACTAGCCAGGAGCCCTGAATTCTAGTTCAAGAAATTCTCTCTTTTCACTCCAGGCTTACCTCTGAGGGGCATACTATTTCTCATCTGTAAATATTGAGTATGGGCTTATTTGCTAGAGTTCAAAATCTAGACAGACACGTTTAAACATTAGATTATTGTCACATTGCCTCGGAGAACCCGCTAGGTCCTGCTATTGATCTCACTGAGCTACAAATAGCAGATGTTTGCAAACCACAAGTGGATAGAAAGTAGGGTCTTTCTATCTTCTCTAGTCTTCCAACGGAATTACCATGCAAAAGGAAAATGAGGAATACAGAAAGAATGTGAATTATAGCACTGTAGACATAACCAAGTTCTCCTCTTCATTTTGCAGAGGAAAAAGATACAGTCTATAGGTACTAAGTCCCCTCTATGCTATATCAGAGAGCCTGTTAGTCATATATTCAAAATACTATTTTAAAATGTTCCTTGTGTTAGCAATAAAACCCATGTGCTGTGAACAATACTAATTTGTAGTTCCTGTGAGTATGAAGTTACCAATGTTGGCTTATATTCTTTAGTTAGGCAAAAAAGAGCAAAACAATGTTTAGGGAAGGATGGTAATACTTTGTACGATCCAGTACTTCTCTCTCCTTCCTTATTAAGCTTGCCAATCGAAGAATGCCTTAAAAATAATACCAGTTTTTCAAAAGTAGAGTGAATGCTTTAAACCATCGCACTCTTAAACAAGTCTATGTGACACAATATACTTTGGGTCAAAACTTCATTTGGGCTATGAAAATGAATCTTAATCTATTGGTATTTCAGAATATTCATTTAAAAATGCAAACGAACTCTGCTCAAATCACCAAAATAAATAGAGTGTATGATATAAAAAAATATATTGTCCCCAAACTCCTTTTTTTTTTTTTTTGAGACAGAGTCTCACTGTGTTACCCAGGCTCAAGTACCCTGGCTGCATAGCAAGTGATCCTCTTGTCTCAGCCTTCCCAGTAACTGGGACTATAGGTGCTTTCCCCACTACACTCAGCTAACTTTTTCTATTTTCGTAGAGACAGGGTTTCCCTTTTGCTCAGGCTGGTTTTGAACTCCTGAGCTCAGGTAATCCACCCACCTTGTCCTCCTAGAGTGCTAGGATGACAGGCGTGAGTCACCACACCTAGTTCCCAGACTCGATACTGGATCACAAGGGTCTTGGTGCCTGGGCGGCAGGGGCATCTGGAGATACTTAGTGAAGGGGAACTTCTTCTGAGTGGTGGAAAGTGTTTTGATGTTTTACAATATGGTTCGCTTGCAGATGAAGCCATCATCCCGGCCTGAATACCAAGGATCTTTTGAAACCTTCTAAAATGTCAACATACTTTGATCAATCCATTTACAGTTTCTTCGTACTGTCAAAATGAGTGTCAGGTAGAAAGGAAGATCAGCAAAAGAAAAAAAATTAACATTTTCTTTTTGCCTTTGTAGGATTAAGAGAAATGTGCCTCACATTGTTTTGTTTTCCATTGCTCGAAAACATGTAAGAATCATCAAGTTGGTTTCTATAGTGCTGGACATCCATCATGAGGACCGTAGGCTGTGTAGCAACAGACATTATTCAAAATAGGTGTGTTGCTAACGCCTCTACTTCTGAACAATATATTTCTTAATGCTTTCCAATAGGAAGAATAGGTATTTCTAAATGAATGATGGTCTTGGGGGAAGAAGTGATTACAAACGAGAGAGCATTCAAAAACCATTTTGGAAGTGGCAGGAAAATTCAAATCAAGGTCATTTTCATGTTGAATTTGCGGTGAATTGCTATTTTAATTTTTTTCAGAATATCACTGCTAATTAAAAGAGACACTAATTTTGAATTATAAAATGTAAAATTATTAGGAGATACCTATGTGAGGTCCTTTATGCATAAAAGTCCTCTCATGGCCAAGCCAGCTCCAAGCAATAGGAAAACACCTCATTACATAACATCAAGAAATTCCAGTGCAAAGTACTTCAGAGCCTCCATGCTTTACCCCTGAGAGGTCATTGCAAACCCCAGAAGACCAAGAGATGCCTTCATTATTCTCAAGGTACTTGCAGTCAGAACACTGTCCCACTGAAGAATAAATACACAGCTGGGGCTCACTGTGACCTAAGTGCGTTCACCACACACTGTTGCTTTGCCCCACAGCTGACTTTGACTTCTCCCCCTTTTGTAGCCCTGATGAATACATATTTAAGCAAACCCTTATTTTTAAAACCCCATTTTTTCCCACTTCAACGTGAGCTTGTCAATGACTGGCACTTGAGATTTCATACATCTCTTTCAACTGGAACTTATTTATATATTGAAGGTGTCTTTAAAGGGACACAAGCATTTGAAGGTTGTTCTTATCTTTAAACATTATGCTGAATTCTGAAAAAACATTTCCCCAAAAGTTCTGAATACTGTCTTTTTTTTATGGTTCTGATGTGACAGTGTTTACAAAGGACCAGAGATGATCAACAGCCTACTTGAAAAAGAGATTTGCTATTAATTTTCAGAAATATCTTTGTAATGTCATTGTGGGTAACGTTATCTGGGTTTTTTTTTTTTTCCGTATCTCTATTGCTTAACCTTCCTTACTGAAGGAGTCCATAGTTTTGAAATTTTTGAAAGTTGGGAGTGGAAAAGTTACATGTCTTTGCTTGATTTTTCAAAAGAGAAGTGAATTCAAACCTTTACTCTCCCTGTGTCTCAGAGGCTGGTTGCATCGGTAATGGAAAAAGCTCTTTCATTGCGCATGTCCGGACACCCAGTTTTCTTAAGGGATGAGCAGTTCGAGGTGTAGATGGGACATATTTGCCACATGATACCATGTGCTAAAGGCAACCCGTCGGTTCTGTGGTTCCAGTCAACTTACTGAGACAGCATCAGCTCATTTGAGGTGTCTCGTATCTGTCTCTCAAATCAAACACCAATAAGCACAGTGAAGTGACAATTAGTTATTCTCGGATAAAATAAGAAAATTAAAATGACTGCTACTGACACACCAAAGCACTGGCTCAAAACAAACAAAATGAGCAAATAAGTACCCCAAAAAACACCAACACCAAAGGGGTGCCAGGAAACTTGTGGAGGTGATATGCCTGTGACCTTGATTACAGTAATGGTTTCACAGTCTATGCACACGCCCAAACTTACCAAATTATGTTTATTAAATATGTATAGTTTTTGTATATAAATTAGGCCTCAATAAACCTATAAATAAAAACACCCAAACCTCAAATAGTCATTCAGGTTTTTGTTAATACATGATGCAAATTGGTTAATGGTCTTAGTTGCCTTTAATCCTTTGGGCTATTTTCCTAAACCGTGTAGGGTGACAAACTGGAAGCCCACCCCGGAATCTTCAAGTCCTGGATTCCATTTCTCAGTGTGAGAACACCAAAGTGTTTTTAGAATTCCCAACTCTTTTTAATGCCTGCCTATCCACGCCCCCAAATGCCACCAAATCCTGACAGTCACTTCCTTCTCCCAATGCCACCTGCTCCCCAAACACCCACCCACGAGCTGCTAAATTCCTCCTGTCACCTCAGCCACATGCCAACATAGAATGCTGCCTGCCACCCCCACCCCGCAACCCCCTAACCGCCTTCGCAATAAGGAAGCAAATATACATAACTCAGATCACGAAGGGGCTTACGATGGCAAAGGGTTGTAAGGCAGTTAGCTGAGAAGAACTTCATCATTTTAATATGTATAAATCACAGCTGTTTTTTCAGAGATGCTAGTTGCTGACAAAATACGTTCAGGCTAAGATGTATCGATTGATCTGAAAATAAAGTCGAGGTTATACCTTCCAACTAGAGCATTACAAATTCTCATGTTGCCTATTTCCATTTCTAGCTTAGGAAAAATTTTCTATATGAGTGACAACTTTAACAGTTCAGTCCTACATGGGTTCAGCTCCTTTTAACCCAAAAAGCACAAAGCTTTTTGAAGAATATGTCTAGCTACTACTCCATTATTTAAACAACTATTGACCTACTATGCACCACGCCCGTGAGGACACAGCGTAAAGATGTGGTCGCTGCTAATACAGAGATTACAATCCGCTCTGAAGCTCAGTTATGAGGCAATCACAGTTGCCCAGATTTTAGTGGATTTCTTTCACTGCCAATCTTGCAGGACTGAGGCTGGAATTAGATCTATCTATTTTGTAGGCTTTAATACAACTTTCAAACAGAGTCTTGAGGTCAGGAACTATACTTCCTTGTCTTTTATTGCCAATACCCAGCATAGTTTTTGGTCATAAATAAATGAATACCTGGATAAGTGCAGGGAGGCATGAGAGAACATTCAAACAGATCTGTGAAGAACTGGCTAGGTAAGAT
Organism: Arctocebus calabarensis; assembly: GCA_963573935.1. Taxonomy (NCBI): domain Eukaryota; kingdom Metazoa; phylum Chordata; class Mammalia; order Primates; family Lorisidae; genus Arctocebus; species Arctocebus calabarensis. Next base: position 21,057 of record CAUYON010059341.1, on the reverse strand, counting down.
TTTCCACAGCAGGCACCCCTGACATTACTGCAAATCAGGAAAATGCCGCCTTTCCCTGTTGTTCTTCTTTATCTGCAACTCATGGAAAATTAAGAGACTCCTTAACTAAATCCCAGCAGACAAGAAAGTAACAGGTCTTCCTAAAAGGGAACGTGGGAATTTGTGTTCTGAAACTATTTATTATGCTTTGACATGGACTCTGGTTCTCACAGAAGCCCAGAACAACACAGGCACTCACTCTTTGCCCTGGCTGTGCTAAGACACCAGCCTGAAGGGATCAGTCCGGGCACCTTGCTGTAAACTGGCAGCGTAATTCTGTGAATGTGAGCACTTCAAGAACAAAGCTACAGCTCTGCTGTGCCTTTCAGAGTATTAGAATGGATTCAGATCCACCCAATAACAGTATAATAGCTATCTACTTACTTAGCTAAATTTAAAGGAGGTGATGTGTTGCTTTTTTTTTTTTTTAAAAAAGGCCTTTTCTACTCAAAAGTATTTCTTGGTCTTATCTACTCAAAAGAATTCCTGAGATATGTATATATAGTCACATTAGTCAGTTTCCTGGGTAGTTCTTGGCAAATTTAACACACTGCAGCCACCAAATTTGGAAACACATCCCAAACTTTACTAGTTATAAATCTCTAATTGGAATTATCAGAACTGAAGGGGGAAGCTACCCTTTTTCTTCTTCCCATGAGTGAATAATTGAGCCTCTGGGGAAGTCACTATGGGAATCTAAAGCTTAAAATGACTATTTTTTTTTTTGGGAGGGGGGGATTGCTAAATTCAAATCCTAGTGTTCTACCATAGGCACCTTTTTGTAATTAATCTTAAAAAGATGACATTAAAACTGGGGCTGAATCTCCAACATGGTATTGAAGCAACCGGAGAGGAAATTGGATATTTGTCTCCCGGTGATAAATTGAAGGAGGGAATTCATCACCTTTTAAAAAATCATTAAAGCAACAACTTATAAAACATTCAGTGTTAGGCCCATGAACCTTCCCCGATGTGTCTAAATTAGAGCTTTTTATCACCTTATTGATCACATTTACTCTGACATAGGCTGGGAAACTATCAGCCCTCACTCTTTGTAGGTATCCTAGTATGAATAATCCCAAGAAAAAGTTCTTTTTGATAATGATAAGTAACTTTCACTTAGTAGACCTCAGGGTGAGGCACTGTTAGAAGTTCTTTACAGAGATCCTTCCTTACTCCTGTCTTTGGAGCAACTACCATTACAATAATCTCTTTTTACAGATGAAGATATTGAGACACACAGAATTTATTTGGCCCAAGTAACACAGCCAGTTAGCCGGCAGGGGGACAACGAATTAAACTAAGTAGTATGGCTCCCAGCTCTTAACACCCGACAATGTACAACTACTTGGGATAGCAACTAATTAAAGCTACAGGGGATTGTTAGTTGTGTTTATAATGTCAAAGATGATGCATTTTAAAGAGTTATTGCATTCAATTAATTATCTAATAATTATGCATCTTAATTATGCATATATAAATGCTTTTTTTTTGTAGAGACAGTCTCACTTTATCGCCGTTGGTGGAGTGCTGGAGCTTACAGCAACCTCCAACTCCTGGACTTAGGCGATTCTCTTGTCTCAGCCTCCCAAGTAGCTGGGACTATAGGCGCCTGCCATAACGCCCGGCTATTTTTCTGTTTTGCAATTTGGCTGAGGATGGGTTTGAATCCGCCACCTTCGGTATATGGGGCTGGCGCCCTACTCGCTGAGCCACAGGTGCCGCCCATATATAAATGCATATTTAAATATGAGCACACACACCCTCATATATACATCTGTATAACATTAAACTGAGACATAAACGATCTGGGAGCAGTCTCAGGTTATAAACTTGTTAATAAGTCACTTAACATCAAAAGCTCTATTTCTTAAAGATAATAAAAGTGCTTTAAATTAAATGATGTTTAATATTTTTTGCAGCTCCAAATTCCTATATTCTGTTGGCTTTTGATATTTGTTCTATCTCCTTGATAATGACTCAGATAATGAAGAAACAATTCCATAACCTCATGCAGTTTCCCAGTTTAAAAAGAGTGTTTTGAAAGTATATGTAGGGAGTGGCTCTTCTAAGAAAACGTGATTCCTGAGAGCTGCCACGAACATTTGCACAGTGGCCTGGGATGAGCAAAACGGATTCAAAACACTCGGGGGTGGGCAGCGCCTGTGGCTCAAAGGAGTAGGGCGCTGACCCTGTGTATCAGAAGTGGTGGGTTCAAACCCAGCCCTGGTCAAAAACTGCAAAAAACAAAACAAAACAAACAAACAAAAAACCACTCAGGGCTTTACTATGAAAATGTCCTTTAATTGTAAAACATCCCCACAAAAGAGAAATTTACTCTTTATTATTAATAAATGAGATTGACAGATATAGCAAATAAATGTAAAGGTCAGCCAATTAAATTTGAACTTTACATAAACAAAGAATAATTTTTTAATATCTCCTACGGGGGGACATGAAGTTTTAGAATAAGTATGTGTCCTATCAAAAGTTTTGGAGACATACTGAAAAATTACTCATTGTTTAACTGAAATTCAAATTTAAATTGGTGCTTGTACTTTTTTTGGCAACCTTATTAGTAAATGGATCACTTGCTTGGGGGAAAAATCCAAAATCAAAAGAAAATATTTAGAATTTAGGAACCACTGAGCTGATATATGAGAAAGGCTAGCCTAAAGGATTATGTAATTTTTCTCCCTCTTTAGACATTTGTGTCTACCCGACATCAAATTATCATGTATATAAGGAAAGACCACATTGTATTTTTTTACTATTCAAACATGCTATAAGCAGTAACATCTTTTGAAAAATCTTTCTCTATTAACCAACCCTCACATAGTTGCTCTTCTTCAGTGTCCTGATGGGTTCTCGTGAACGACTGTTCCACTAACAGAAAGGAAGTGTTCTGGTAAAGCGAGTCTGTGGCCGTGGAGTGGCTTATTTTGTGAGGATCCCTTTGGCTTATCTGCGGTGTTGGATCATGAAAAGGATGCACGGATCTTTCCTTTCCGCTGACCAGCTTTCGCCACTGTTTGTACAGTTAATGTATGGCCCAAGACAACGCTTATGTAAAACAACCAAGAAAGAGCATTTGGCAATTTCGGAGATTTGTTATTTAAAAGAGACATAAAACAAGATATGGACCAAATCACCTAAGTGCAGATGTAAGTGACGGTTACGCAGGCAATCGACATGAAAAGATGACATGCCCAGGGTTGTAAACAATGGACCGGAGCGAGTGTTCATGCAAAGGGCCACTCTGCCCCTGCGGTCAGCACAGCATCGCACACTGCTAGTCAGGCGGGCTTGAGCCTGATGGTTAGTGACGGAAGGGAACCAGGAAGCATTTATTGTTTCACAAAGCCTTAGATTTGAGGTGAACAAAGAACTAAAAAGATGAACCCAGGGGAAAGCAACAGGAAACATTTCCTGGAAAATGTTCACTTATCATTTAGGACCCAATCCCAGTGTCCCCGCTCTGCAGATCTTTCTCGGCCTTTTGTCACCCGTCCACACTTATCTCTGCAGGCGTCATTAGCTGTCTCTTCTTTAGAACTTCATAGTACTTTTTATGCACCTGACAAGGCCCCCACAGAAATACTGTGTCCCTTAATTGACTTCGGTGTCTTCATGTCTGTTTTCCCTACAGGGCAAGGACAATCTGAGAACAGAAGACGTGCCACTCATGGGGCTCCAAGACGCCTCTGAATGCGTGCGTGAGATGGGAGCAGAGAGAGAGGGCCGAGTCCAGCAGACGCACAGATCACAGACTCCAACACGTGAGATCTTCTATTCAGATGCCATTCTTTCGCACTCTGCCATTTCTAATTAAGAATTTATTCTACACCTTTTATTTTTTAATTTTACACTTCTTCCTAAGGAGTTGGGGTGAAGTACAATACAGCATTTTTATTTGCAGAGGATTTACTTATACAAACAGAACTCCTCTTTAACAAACATTCATAAATAAATATAAACCCGTGATGTGCCAGGGTTAGCCTGTCTTCTCAGCCCAAACACCATTTCCAACCAAAATGAAAGAACTCAGCACCCTAGGACGAGTCGGACTCCAAATCATGCAGATCAGTGGAGTATGTGTATTGCAGAGGGCGCTGGAGGAAGCTAAGTCTATTTGGGGAGTCTGGATATTCACATAGAAAAATCTGAGGAAGATCACAAGTAAGTCATAAAGCACTTCTAACTGACAAAGAGTCAGGTCCATGCTGTGTTTTTAGTCCTTCCATATATTCTATTATTTTTGTTTAATTCCAGGTGATCTGCTGTTTCTAAACCACCCAGAAATAACCTCAGATGCCCATGCGTGTCCTGATTATTTACTTCCTCACAAACACACGCCCCTAAACCTCTCTGCCTCTCTCTCTCTTTCCTATACATCTCGCTACGTGGCTGTCTAGACCCGCATTCCTTCCCAGGTCCCCTCCTCCAATGTACACACATCACTGGTCTCCAGGATGACCCTTTTCAAGAGGATCTCCTTGAAGATATTCCCCTTTGCTGCCTCTTAAGCCAACACTTTATACTACATCATACACATTTGCTTATGGACTCGAATCATTTTGTTTGCTTATTTATTCTTTCCATTGCTGTTATTACAGCTTTAAAAGCAAAGCCCTTGTCTTCTGCTCTGCTTTTTCTCCCACTTAATAACACAGAGTACTTTGCTGGGTGCTCAAAAAAAAGTTCAAGTAATAGGCATTTGAAGAATAAATAAATTACTAAAGCAAAATAAATAGATGTGAAAGTTGAAAGATTTCAGGCCTTCACCACAAATGCATCACACTGACATTCACAGCAGCTTTTACCTCTGCCTGGCACTAACCACCACCTACCTCAAAAGCTGGACGAAAATGCGATAGGTTTGTTTTTATTGCTTCCTGAGTGTTTACCCATAGGAAACTTTTCCCCATCCAATTATTTCCCGCAGATTTTCGTTTACATCAACTCAAGAGAATCTGAATTCTATAATTACTTTTCCATATTGAGGAACATTTTCTATATTTTTAATCTCACTTGCAAGAATAACACTTCCATATTTGGAATCGCTGGCAAATTATACTCAAAAATAAACCGCTATTCTAGGCCATAAATGAAAATACTTTGCTGGGTGGATGAGCTGGGATATAAAGAGGAGGACAGGGTCTCTGACAGAAGTATTGTTTAATCATTTACATACTACTAAATATATACAGGAAGTGGGGGACTAAAATTCCCACACTTTCATCAGACTGAAAATCAGAGGTGATAGCTCTACTTTTAGTACTTCTTTTAATGTACCCTTAAGCTGTCATCTTACAGTTTGTTCTTACTGCTATTTATAGCCATCTGGGTAATCTTTGGTCACATGGGAGTGATCACAGGTAACCTAATGGTTTGCAAAAGATACTGCCACAATCACAAGATACAATGTTGCAAGAATTACCACGCCACATGTGGTATTTACTTTACCTATTTTTTAATTCCAAAAAGATCTCAAAGCCTTCACATGAGACTTGTTAGAGACAGAAAATAAATAACAGAACCAAAGTTAAAAATCCACAGATAATATATTTTACCTGTTTCTGTGCTCTTTACTTTGTATGCCCTTTCCCAATAATAGAAGACTCAGACAAAGAGACTCTGAACTAAATTACCTTCCTTTGACCTGAGATCTATTTTGTGAAGAGTAAAATGAAAACAAAGGTTAGCAATTGATACTAACATTTCTTAAATTTTGCTTTACTAAGTATATGGAGTAACTGTGTTTAAAAGATTATACAGATTTTGGATTTAGAGATTTTTTTTTATATCATTTAAAATGTTTAGAAAAGTGAACATAACATTAAAAATTCCATTTAAAAATGAGTACAATTGTAATAAAAATGAGTAAAATTTATTGTCTTATTATAAATGTAATTTAGTACTCTTGTCTTTTAAAATTCAGAATATTTTATTATTATACAAATGATGGCTAAATACCAAGCAAATTAATGCAAAGAAAAACCTATGGAAATGTCATTGCAATTACGAATTTTAACATAACATATATAGCTTCCGTCATGTTTTGCTAAATTAGTTCCAAATATCCACTATGCTATTACTTACAGTATAACAGCTTAGCTAAAAGTAAAAAGTCTCAAATATATTCTGCTAAAATTTAGATGAAGTCTCTACAGTAACTAAAAGAAGGAAGTCTTTCTGGATCATGTAGAATAATTTCAGTCTGCAATAATTACACCAAAGAGTGGTCCAAAGACCCACAGCATCACATTACCTGAGGCTTATCAGGTATGTAGAGTCTTGGGTACTACCACATTGTAATGATTCAACATGTGCATTTTAATAAGAGTACAGAGATTTGTATGCATGTTAAAAGTTGGAGAGTACTGGCCTATAATAATACCACATCTTGGAGTGAAACAGCAGGCATATCTAAGGCATGGTCTGTCCCCGAATACACTCTTCATATTAGCATCTCTCACCCTTAGTTGCATGTATGGTCCCAGGGGCCAAATCATGTTTTATAGACCCTTCTCCTCAAAACATACAATTTACAGGTCTCGTTAACTCATTTTTATGTGACCATGTTAATTTACATATCTAAATTGCCTAAGTATGACTCAACAGATGTAACGGGGCAAGCTATAATAGTTAACATCTTCCTAATTGCTTACTATCTTAACTTTAGAAAGAATAAAATGCCAGTAAACTAGAGAATTTGGGCCTATAGGACAGACATTTTGGTATCCTTCATGCTCCCACCTTTATTTCACTACTTCAAAGGTTTTGGTGCTGCCTTGCCTACAATCCTAAGTGTGTTCAAGCTGCTATATTAAAAAAAAAATCTTAGACTGGATAACTTATAAGCAACAGACATTTATTTCTTATAGTTATAGAGGCTGGGAAGTCCAAGATCAAGGTGCCAGCGGATTTGGTGTCTGGTAAGTACCCTGCTCCTCAGAGAAGGCACCTTCTTGCTGTGTCCTCACATATCAAAAGGGCAAGGCAGCTCCCTTCAACCTCTTCTATTAAGGCCGCAGTCTCTCTCATAAGGACTGTGCCCTCATTACTTAATTACTCCCTAAAAGCCTTTTTTCTTACATGGGCAATCAAGTTTCAACATGCGAATCTGGCGGTAGGAGTGCATTCAGACCAGAGCATGTAGAAACTATTATTTATAACTTACATAAACGCAATATGGCGAGCTATTTATCCAACCCCTATCACAAAAGAGTTTTTATTTCTTTTTCTGTATTTGACCAAAATGTTTGCTGAATTTGACCAACACCTCAATAGCTTTATTCAGACTCTTGTAAGTAAAATGCAGAAACAGAGTAGGCAGAATCAAGCCACCTTGTAAGTAAGAACAAAGTAATCCCTCTTTGAATTTTCCTTATTGTTTGTGGAAGCTTTAAGAGTTTCCAAGCAAACTCTGAAAAGTCAGGAAAAACTTTATCTCAGATGTGAGAAGACAAAAGCTTAATAAGCTCCTTGTCCATTTTCTTCAAAACCATGCCAACATATTTCTGACTATGAGGAAAGTCAGTCTTGAACTGGTTCTGCAAACCTAACGGACTGATGGGCACACAGAAGGCGCTCATTGCATGCTCCATGCATGCTTATTGGATCCCCATTTCTACATAGACTCTTCTTTCGGCATCCACATAATTCTAAGAGTCTCTATGTTTGGCAAAGAAATATATATTCTGAGTACTTTTGAGTACTTTCAATCCCTAAAATATTTTAAGAAATATCCTATTTTAATATAAGAAATTCAACTACAATAACTAATGATATCCACACATTTGTTTGTCTTTTTAGAAGGGAATCTGGCAGAAAGCTGTGTTGACTCATCATCAATGTGATAATGCAAAAGCTGAGAAAGGAAGCATTTCATTTTCTGTCATGTTGAAAGTGGTATTGATTCAGGACAAGACTGTCAAACATGACTTAGCTTCCATTGTTGGCCTATCTGGCAGATTGCAGATCCTCAAATCACATATAAAATTTCAGGTCACAGAATGTATTTTTGACTTTCTAGGTAAGTACAGATATTAAAATAAAACATGTAAAGGACATATTTTCATAGTTAGGTTATAGTACTCAAGTATTTATACAGACTTCCTGAGTCAACACATTTTATAGTTTGAAAATCATATGAAATGTTTATTTCTTATTTAGTGTTTTTATAATAGAAACATTACAGTAGGAATTAAGGCCAAGAGGTTAAGAACTGCAGTGGACTACATGTTTCTGTTTACTACATTAATAATTAATGACTAGATAAGACAAATTATTATTGACTATTTGACTAATTCAAATAATCATTGTACCTAACTCATGTAGTCAGAATTCAGATTATTTGTACCTCCATTTTATAACAATTTGATAGGCTGCACAACCTAATAAATTTGATTATTTAACCTTTTCTTTAATCTGAATTCTGAAGATAAGTAATTTTGCACACTGTTCTTGTTTAACAAAGGCAAATATACATGAAAATAAAAATTAATGACTATAGTGTGCTTAAAGCCTCACCAGCACAGCAAGAGACAAAAATCAAGACCACTATTACTGAAGCCACCATGAACATCTATGAGATAAGTATCACGAAAGTTAACTCATGCAAAATGAATCTGATAATCCTTGGTTCCTAATATCCTCTCTACTCCCATTAAAAAAAACCATAGCAAAATTGTAAGTAGTTATTATTTTAGTAGGGCAGGGGATATGGTCTCATGTGATAACTTTATGATAATAAGAAACTATCAATGAGACCAAGGAAATTTCTTATGGCTTTTATTAATGAAAAGAGAGGTGAGTATAAGTTCCTACTTGCAAATGATTTACTTAGTTCACTTTCAAGATTTTGACAGGTAGATGAGAATGCAGTCCTTAAACAAGGAAAATATTTACATTAGAGTGTTATCAGCAAATAACATAACTGCTTTGATCTTTGTATTCTTGGAGGACATCCCCAAGAGGTCCTTGTTATATGTGCCATATTAGTCTTTAAGAGGCGAAGTGGTAGAGATGTGGTCAAATTAATCATTTTGTGTATCACATCCTTATAGTTGCCACGTCAGAGAGGCAAAGATTGTTTACCCTCTCAATGCAGCCCCCCTGTTTGGGAATTCAAGTCTTCCACGCCCATGAATCACAAGGCCTTGTGAGCAAGAGTCCTAGGTTCACCCATCTCTGATATAAAGAGATTTTATGTAGTAGTCAGGAAACTAGAATAATACCAAGTATCAGAAAGAGAGATGAAGCAAGAAAAATACTTGAGAGGCAAGCAAAGGCAACTCACTTGATAAAACTTAACTGTGCATTTCCTTAAAATAATACACAAAATACTATAATTACATAAATCATAACACATCAAATTATAATCACAATTATTACATAAAATCATATTTTATAAGCTGATTTTTGTGATAACTTATTAAGACACTAAATCTGTGTTATTGAATAAGGAGTTTAGCTTCACTAAGACACAGTCTTCTTATGGATGAAACAGAGATGCTATTTTAAGGATTCAAACTTTAACAAGTTAGTTTATATAAAATTTTCTGTACAGTGCCTGAAACACATCATGTTTTAACACTTGATTCTTTTAAAATACTATTTAAACTAGAGTATCTTTATTTAAATCTAGCCATGAAGTAAATGTGTGTATACATATATACATAGGTACACATATAATCTGTATTAAATTTAAAATGAAATGTTTGTTTCAGTATTTTACACAAACAAGATGCCAGTAAGATACAAGCATATTGTATAACAATTATATATAATTCAAATCAGTGAAATTCTTGACTCACTAAGACACAAGTACCATGGAATGAAAAATACTAATTAAAAAAATTCTGAAGTTTTATTTATATCTCCAACACTTCAAGTAACATAGTAATCACTGAAAATTCTGTCTTTCTCTTTTTTAAAATATTGACTAGAAAACAGATTTTGTCAAATCAGGCCATATTTTTCTACATGAAACATATTGTAAATTTGGACTTTAAGAATGAAATAACCCCTCAACTATAAAATATTGCAATCATTTTAAGTTATTGGAATTACATAAAACTATCAAGTGTACTTAAAACTTTGATTACATTGTAAGCCTACTGTGCTATTTATTTACGTCACATAGTATGACACAGTTCTATTCTATAAATTAGACTCAAAGTGTATATGTTAGCTATTAAATCTAACATTTAACAATGTTTTTCTTTCATTTCAGAAAGTGAATGAGTCTTTTGCATGATTTGGATAATTTAAATCACACTGAAAAGCTCCCCAGATATGAGTAAACTACTGTTTTTTTCTTTGTTAATTTCTTTTTAGAAAGCAAAATAATCTAAAACATCCCTGCAAACAGAGGTGGGCTTTATAAAATTAGCCTGCAATCCTCAACTGTTCCCATAGATGGAGAACTCACGCATGGGTAAGCAGCCAAATGCAAGGGGGAGTGAGGAGACTAATCTGATACCTCCGTACATTGACATGGCTCTGGATGGGTGTGTGTTTAATGCCATTTATAAAATTCTTCTTTCAATATTTCATATGACATTTAGAATACATTATGAAAAGTAATCTTCCATCTTTCTAGTCAGTTTCCTTGCCCACTGCATCCTCTGGTGTTAGGATTCAGTCATTAAAGGCATTCCTCTGTATCTGTACCTAAGATGTGCTTGAGAACAGGTTGGAGGGTAAATTTTCAGGTAGGGAGAAACTATAGTCTAAGATTTTAAATGGAAAAAAATATAAAGAATTCACAGCTCATTCAACAACATCAATCAATTTCACCAAATAATGACTAAAACTCTCTCAAACGTTCATAATTCACCAAGGTTTTCTGCATAATATTTAAAGCTTTTAGGACACTAATTACCTAATTATAAAATGCATAATGAGCTAATTAGATGGTACTTTGCCTGAAGTTATTAACAATGCACTAAGGTATCTACTATTGTTTTTCCTCTACACTGCAGCAAATATACATAAGCACATATCACCTACTTTTTGCATAAGCGTTTGAATTTCTACATAAGCACTTAATTTCACGGAATAATTTAGAGAAGAAAATAATGATAATGATAATGCCCAGTTTTGAAGAAGGTACCTATGTACTCCAGCCTGTCGGGAGAGCAGCTAAAGCACTCCGTTAGCACACTTCATATCCTTCCATCTTTACCTGCAAATAACGGAAACGTTTTGCTGTCAGTCACTGCAAATTGGTTGCAGCGAGTTTTCAATTTGGCTGTGGATTTTCCGTGAATGTTCTTTGAAAGCCAACATAGCTTACAAATTACCATGTCAGACACTAATATTATCGTTATTAATAACACCTGACAGTTCCCTCTACTTCCATTCTTAGCTGGGTTGGGTTTTATTATCCTCAGTTGTCCTTAATAGCCATTCTTTTCCTCTTGCATAGCAAGATAAGCTATCATATACCTGGACATAGCACTGCTTAGAGCAAGGGTCATATTTTCAAGCTCTCATTACATGGAGGTGTGGCTATGTGGTCACCTCCTGAGCAATGGGATACATGCTGATGTGCTGTGTCCCACTTCTGGGAGCCGTTCACGGGGTAAGGGTGAGTTCTGCATTCTCTCTTTCATTCTTCCTGCTGGCTCCATGCAGATGCTGTTACCACACACAGAGGCGTAACAGGACAGGAGATACCTGAGCTGTCCACTCTATCCTTCTTGGAACTAAGAGAAAAATAAACTCTGATCTTGTTATTTAGGGCATTCTGTTTTTATTCTTCTTGTTAGGCAAGCCTACCCCAAACTGACGCTGTGTCTTTTCTTTGTACACCAAACTTCCTGGGTTTACGTTTTATATACAGCTTATGCCATACTGTTGTAATTATCTGTTTGTCTAGATAAGAAGCTCAAGAGCACGGACTATGTCGTATTTACCTTTGCACCCTTCATGTATCTGTAAAATAGTATATACTTAATAAACGCTTAAAAAGGATTGCTATACACCAGAAGGAATATACCACTGACAAGTCCTATTCATCAAAACAGCTTCAACAACTGTCACTTTCAACACCAAAGGCCCCACCAACAGCATCTGGAGAGCTTCTGGGATATTTGCACTAAGTAAAAGACATTTCTTTGGCTATAAATATTTGGATGTTTTCATTTCAATAGAAAAACAAATTCATGAAGGTTATTATTTTTATTTTTATCTTTAAAGCAAACCTACCCTAGTCTCATATTTAAAGGCCTCTTGGAGGGGGAATTAAGAGACAATCTCAATCTAAAGTGAGCCAGCTCTTTAGGACATAATCTGGGGCAAGACTGTATCGTTTACGTACCTAAGAACATGTTTTTCAGAATCAGACTGAATCACCTATTCTACCACCTTCGCTATAACTTAATTAGAAAATGGGCCTGGTATACCTTAGAATTAAAGTAAAATAGCTCAAGTAATTTGGTACAGTATCAAACACAGGAGAAGGACAGCAGTTATTCAACAATGGCACGTTGAAAGACGGATTATTAATCTAGTAGGTCTTCATTTTCTTAATCTTATTTTGAATGTTTGAGAAAGCATCTCACTATGTTGTCCAAGCTGGCCTCAAACTGGACTCCACCTCCACCTTCCAAGTACCTGGGATCACGGCACACACGGCCACGCCTGGTAGGTTTCGTTTAGAATGGAAGGCTTGTACATCTATTAACAAACGAAGCTGCGAAGAGAATTCAGCTGCCATTGCTACTGCTGCTGATAATGAGAATAATGAATGTGATTTACTATTTATTCGCTCCTCTCCATGAGACACCCCATTCTAAGAACTCTGCAGGAAATCACCTCATTTAGTTCTGAGACCAGCCGTGTGGCACACGCATCATCTTCATCACATGAAGGAAATTGTGAGGACAAGTGGCTTTGCACACGTTTGTTCTGTTAGTGGTGATGTTGGCCATTATTTAAGACTCTAAAACTTTAGTTAAAAAAGGGAGTTGTGCTGTAGAGTCTGGATGCGGTCAACAGGCCATACCGGGGCATCTGGAGGGCCACAGGTCCCCCACCTGCTATAAATCTTTAAATATTTAGAAAGTTAATGGTATTACCTTCATTCCACGGAGTGGAACAATTAATACAATTGGTAAGTGGCAATGTTGGCATTAAAGTGACACAGTTACCCCTGAATTGTGTTGCTTTGCAATTGTGTTGCTGTCCTGTTTGTGGAAACAGGAAGTGTAACTGACCAAGGGCTGTATCTCAAACACCCCGAAAACTCCATCCAGGCTTAATTGAAGACCACACCTCCAATAGGCTGCTGCCCCCGCACTGCTGAGCAAGGCAGCGGGGATTCCAAGGGCCAACTTGTTCCTGGGAGAAAGCGGTTCACCTAATCCCACCAACAATGTTGGCTTAAAAGCTGTCTGACAGCTCTGAGAACCTTCCTTAGGTTCCCCAGCTATCTGGGACTTTTCCACCTGACTCCCCTCCACCCCTACTCCCCCAGACCCCCTGCCTTGCCCCTTCCATCCCTCACAGGGGTCAGATTCACATCTAATGACTTTCCTAGCTTTTTCTAACTTTCTCCTTATTTTCTCTCACATAGGTCATTTCCTCTAACAAAATCCCTGTGTTCCATCTTGGCACCTGCTTCTGGAGGAACTGGACTGACCGAGGCTGAGTTAGCTCTCCTGGGAGTCCTGGTCCAGAGACATCAGATCAGGTTCCCTGGTGAGAAAGAACTCTCCTGTCCCTCACAGGCTCCCTGAAAAGACAGAAAGCCTGAAAGAAAAACTGAGATGCTCAGGTCCCTCTGCACTCAGAATTTTGGGGTTGGTTCACCTCCGGTGAGACAGAAGAGCAAGAGTCAGTGACCAAAGCTGACAGCTGTTCTCCCGAGAACCAGTGAGACCCAAAACAGCAGGACAAGGTGAATATGTAGACAGATCCCATGGTTTGGGGACGCGGGGGGGGTGGGGGTGGTTTCTGTTAGGATAGAAGAAGGAAATAGGAATTGCCTGTACAATCATCCTCTTTATTACTAGTTTATTATAAGAAAGGACATTGGAAGCCAATGGTCTTCCTGGCGTTGACTGGGTTCTGTCCACAAAGAGTCTTTCATGCCTTTTAGGATTTTTTAACTTTATTCCCAACTCAGCCCAATGAATAAACACTAGTAAAAAAATATTTTTTTTTACGCAATTAGACATTGAAAGACTCTCATTCCTTATGAAGAAATGGGTAAACTGAGTCGGAACCCCTTTCTGGAGTCTGGGCATTTTGCCTCCATTTTCTTTTTTGGTCTAAGCCATGTTCTCTGACTTGGTGTACCAAAGTCCTCTTTGGGAGGGCTCATAACTGGCCCACTCATAGGACAGGAGCCCTTTGCCATGTGCTATCATTCCTTGGGAAGTTCCTGGGAAGCTGAGTCCCACATGCCTGGCTTCTCCAGCCATAAACCCTCCAATCCCATTGAGATGGCAGTTGCCCCATCTTCTGAGAAGCAAACAGAGAGCGGGAGTTGAGCATAGATGAAGGTGTGGAGGGAGAGAAGGGGCCCCTACGGATCGTGAAGGCCTGAGGCAGGAAGGGCTTTGACACGGGAAGGCAGAGAAAGGCAGCCCAACTCCACTGGAACACACGACAGGCTGAGGGACCGAGGGGCCGAAGCTTTGGATCTAGAGCATGGGCTAGCTCGACAATTGAAGGCATCTTTCCCAAAGACACCGCTAGTGAGTTTTCAGCAGGGCGCCACACTTTTGTACTTTCAAAGATTTGCTCTGGCTATTGTAAAGACGATTTTAAAAATGCAGACACTTTATTATTCCCAGTGCCTCTAAAGAAAGCAGTAGAAGCATGCATTATAGAATGCTATCATTATAGTATTAGTAGTAATTATTAATACTAATTGATTGTTCTAGTACTGGTACTATATTAATAAGAGTTAGAACTCCATGCAGAGCTAACCTTGAGACATCATTGTTTTGTTTTATTAAATCATAGCTGTGTACATTAATGCAATCATGGGGTACAATATGCTGGTTTCATATACAATCTGAAATATTTTCATGAAACTGGTTAACATAGCCTTCATGGCATTTTTCTTAGTTATTGTGTTAAGACCTTTATATTCTGCATTTAGTAAGTTTCACCTGTAGACATCATTCTTAATACAACTACTGTTATTTTCAAATAAGAAAGCAGACTCTGAGAGGTGACTGGCTTGTCTTGGAAGAGATAGAAAACTAGAGTTCAAATTCTAGCCTGTTTCCAAAGCCTAAGATTTTTAGGATTTTGTTACACCAGTTCTCAGAACTACAAAGGATCCATTATAGCTTAAAAAGCACAAACAAGACATGACCCTACCCTCAAGGACCTTACAAGACAGTGGGGAATGTCATATTGGGAACAAAACTCTGCATAATATATGCAAATTCATACAATATATGGGGAAAACTACAAAAAAACTAGATTTCAAAGACTAATTGCTAAAAATCCCATCACTCTTATCTCCTTGCAAAGATGTAGCACCCACACTCCCAAAGAAGAGAATCAGCAGAGAAATCAAGGAGAACAAGAAAGGAAAATATATTTAAATAACTTTCCATTTTTTATAGTCAGAATATCAAGGCGAAATAATGTTCCAGATACACGTATTAATCCTGTAGCCTTTCAAATTACATCACAAAATCAGATCTATAAATGCACATTTTGATTAGTCTGTTTTGCATTACCTATGTCACAGATTCCCTCAAATAAAAAAATGCAAATGGTTTTACTATAATAACCACCATAACATATGCACAGGTCTTTATATATAACAAAATAATGTCACATGTGATATGTAACAAAATAACCTCACACATTTTTTCTCCTTCTAATTTTCCTATCCGATCCACACTTGAGAATTGGAAGGGGACACAGCAAACATCCATGACTTCATTTGCTGACCAATGTTTATGTTAAGTAAAATATATACAGGAATCTCAGCTATAACAACTTAACGTTTTAATAGGCTTTAAATGAAAGGCCAACAATATTTTCTGAAAGCACATGTGCACGTGTATGAACCCCTACACATCTGATTCCACTTAAAACTCATATAAATATTTTCATCCTATGAGTTCAGAGTTCTTATATTTCAACAAAGGAATGAATTAACACAACAAAAAAGTTTTTCAGCATGCAATTAGAATAAGCGCCATAAAGTTTGCACTTTTCTTATGAGAACACACAGGGCTGGAATCTCACTACCCTCCCTCTCTTACTCACTGTCTTACCTAATCAAGCAGGTCAGCGAAAGAGCCAGTAAAGATCTGCTGCTTAATGCCTGTGATTGTTCATTCTATTTCAGTATATTCTCTATCATCCATTAAAATGTTTAGCAGTATGGTCTAAAATACAGCATGAAATTCCTTAAAATTATAAGTCCTCCATTCTTGGTGAGAGTGTCAGCTTAATCAAACAATGATCTCTACATGGCTAAACCCTAGAGTCAGTTCTCCGTCCTAAGCCACTCAGTCTATTCTTTGAGGCACTCTTCACTTGGCTTCTAGAATACTATACTCGGAATTCTCCGCTCCTGTCTCTAGCCTCTCAATGGATATGCCCCACTGCTCACACCCGGGATCACTGCCGCCCTCTCCCACTGCTCTCAGCCTTGGTAATCTTCCCAGCTCATGGCTTGAAATGCCATTTGTTTACTGATGAAGCTCAAAATAAATCTTCAGCTGAGACATCTTCATAAACTCTAAATTGGTGCATCTAATGCCTGTTGTATGTCTCCATCCATGATTTCTAACAGGTTCTCAGATTAATCTTGTCTGAAATTCAGCTCCTCCTATTCCAACCACCATTCCTTAGCACGTGCACACACACACACAATGTTCCTTTGGAAGTTTTTCCCATTTTAGTAAATGGAACTCCATTAATATATTTGTTTAGACTAAAAGACACAAAAGAAAAAAATTTAGTCATTATTGACTTTTTTTTTCTTACACTTCATATTTTATCTGTCAGGACATTTTAACGTTACTTCCAAAATATATCTGCAATTCAACTAATACTGAAAACCCAGGCTGCCGCTACCCTTAGCACAGCCTTTGCTTCTGATCTGTATTACTTCTATAGCCTCCAAGCCACGTCCCTGTTCCTACCTGCACCCCTTTGGGCTATACTCAGCACAGCAGCTACAGTGACTAGGTTGAAACGTACCTCAGACCACATCACTTCTCTGGTCAAAACTCTGTAGTGTCTCTCCACTTTGCACAAAATAAAATACAAGTCCCTCCTTAGTTGAAAAAGATCTGCCATCTTGAAACCTCTCTGGCCTCATCTCTGGCTACTTGCCTCTTGACTCTGCTAAGGGCACACATGCCCCCTCACCCCCCAGGCAAACAGTGTTCCTTGCACAGCTCCAGGCACCGTGCGCCTGTGTGGATACGGCACTTGCAGATCCTTCTGCTCAGAATGGCTCACACACAATTCTTTCAGATTTTTACCAAAATGTCACTTTCTTGGTTAAGTCCTTTCCTGGGCACCAATATACTATTGCTATACCTCACAACAACCTTGGCCCTCTTCTCTTTTATTTTCCTTCTCAAATAACTTTTTAAATGAATTAAACATTATATATTCCATCTATTTATCATGTCACTTCTCCAACGGAATGTAAACAACAGGAAAGCAGAGATTTTATCTGACTCATTTGCTATTATATCTCAAGAATCAAAAATAGTTTCTGACAAATAACATTTCTAAGTATTTTTGAATAAACAAATGTTACCATTATAATGCAATGTGTACATTCACCATGTTAATATTCTTAACCTGAATTTACTTTTCATATCACTTTTCCATTTTCTGTATTATGTTTGTTTGTTTAATATAACAGAATTTGTCTCTTTCACATCCACTTGTAACACTGGAAAGAATGACATCCAGAGAGGAACCAACTGTAATGGCAAGAAGAAAGTGCAGTTTCAGCAGACCACCATCACAGCAATTGTACAGCACTTAATCACAGAAACCAAATCATTACTTACTACCAGGATTCTGACAATACACTCAGTCTTAATGTGCTTTGAGTAAAATGAAATTAAGTACTAATAATTAATTCAAGTATTTAAATATTAACATAAAACTCATCTAAAAATGGGTAATAAACAGTAACAAAAAGAGATGGTGGCTTCCTCTGTTAATCAGTCCTACTGAATGCCTGTTGTCTCTAGCCATGTCTAAATTGAGGGTCTCCATGTCTATACCTTAAAGGGCATATTGGCACATACACTTTTTTCAAAAGACAATCTTTTAAAAATTTAATGACTCAACTCAGCTCATAAAATAAAAAATTTTAGGTACAACCATGAGCACATTAGCATCTCAGCACTAGAGCAAAAATCATCAGGCCTCCCATTGTATGAGAATTATTAGGGTCCCAAGTTACTGGCATATATTCAACTGGCTGTCAAGAATGCTTTATTTTTACCCAAATAGCCATTTGAAAAAGGTTTTAATTCTCATTCACATTATATAATCACCTATTTTGCGTTCACATAAGTGTACAATTAATGTCTCTTCCATGTATTATGGAGCCTTCTCCTTCCAAATACAGTTAACATAAAACTGTATAGGAACTGATTAGGAATAGGAGTATGAAGGTGTCCAAAAATCCTGTCTCCATAAAAGCAATGAGAACACTAGCAAAATTTGTCAAAATCAATTTGTTAAGAACTCTAGAAATCAACCACAAGCTTGCACAAATCCAAGATCAACTATTTTGGAAAAATGACTGAATCTTGATAAGAACAATATGCTTTACAGCATTTTCACTTGCCCTGGTCTCATTCCTTTCTTCCTAGCTCCAGAATAGCCTTCAAAACCAGCTGCCCTAGAACCAACATATCTGTAAAAACCAGGAGCCTCAGATTTAGTTTACAGAGAAAAAGCTAGAAAAAGATGAGCAAATAAATGGAAAGGAAACAGAAGGCAAAAAATAAAATGAAGAGCAGGAAACAATATTACCCAGACACCAAAAGTAGACAAAGACATGACCCAAAAAGGACATAGAAGACTAATATCTTTTATAAATATATGTGCAAAAAACATTAATAATAAGTTAATTACCATGAATCCAGAAACATATTAAAAAACATGATCAAGTGCAATTTATCACAGGAATGCAAGCATGGTTTAATACTTGAAAGTCAGTTAATATAATACACCATATTAGTAGAATAAAAGACAAAATCCACATGCAGATAAAGCATTTGACAAAACCTAAAATAATTAATGATAAAAACAGTGAAATAGAAATAACATCTTTCAATCTGTTAAATGTCCATCTATGAAAAACCCAAAGTTAATATCATACTTATTGAAAAAAAGACTGAGGCTTCCCTATAAAACATAAACTAGTTCAAGATGTCTGCTCTCGGAAATTTTATTTGAAACTTTAGTAAAAGACATAACCTGGGAAATAAGTCAAAGAAAAGAAATAAAAGGCACCCAGAATGGATGGAAAGGAACATGGAAAACTATTTCTATTTGCAGATGATATGACATTCTATGTAAAAAATTCTAAGGAGTCCACAAAAGACTTATAATTAATAAATAAGCTTAGCAAAGGTACATGATACCATATTAATATACAAAAATTGGCTATGTAGGATGAACATCCATAATTCACAAATCCAAAATTTGAAATGCTCTAAAATCCAATACTTTTCAACACTGACATTAAACCACAGAGGAATGTTCCACATCTGATCTTATGTGATGTGTCCTCGTCAAAATCTAGTCAAAACTTTATTTTATGCACAACATTATTACATAAAAATACCTTTAGGCTATGTGCATGATATGTATATGAAACATGAATGAATTTCCTGTTTAGACATGGGTCCCAACTCCAAGATATCCCACTATGCATACGCAAATATTCCAAAATCAAGAACAATGCCACATCCAAAATAATTCTAACCTATGAATTTCAGATAAGGGATAATCTGTATTTCTATACTCTAACAATAAGCAATCTGATTCAACAATAAAAAGAGAAATAATCCAACTTAAAAATTGGCCCAAAAAAAGGGTGAATGAAAAATTTTATTAGACATTTATTCAAAGAAGATATAACATGGCCAACAAACACAAGAAAAGATCTTCAACCTTATTATTTAATGGAGATTTGCACTTCAAAACCACACTGAGATACTGCAAAGACAGCTACGATCAAAAGGACTGACAATAACAAGGTAAGGATATAGAGAAATTAGAAATCTCATTCATGGCCTACAGGATTATAAAATAGTGCAGACACTTTGGAAAACAGTTTACCAGTTCTACAGAATATTAAACATAGCGTAATCACAAAGCTATCTGTTTATAAAAACATATGCCCACACAAAAACTTATATACACGAATGTTCATAACAACATTA
Organism: Arctocebus calabarensis; assembly: GCA_963573935.1. Classification (NCBI taxonomy): domain Eukaryota; kingdom Metazoa; phylum Chordata; class Mammalia; order Primates; family Lorisidae; genus Arctocebus; species Arctocebus calabarensis. The sequence continues at coordinate 595 of CAUYON010059341.1, read as the reverse complement.
TTCGTAATAGCCAAGAACTAGAAATAACCCAAATGTCCAAGAACTGATGAATGAATAAATAAAAGTGGCATATTCATAAATGGCATATAATGTAACCAAAAAAAGGAATAAAATACCGATATATCCCATGTGCTACAATGAAGATGAACCTCGTTATGCTAAGTAAAAGAAGCCAGGCACAAACAGCCATATATTCCACTTACAGGAAATTTCCACATTCCGCAAATCCATAAAAACAGAAAGTAGATTAGTTGCCGGAGTTGAGTGTAGGAGTATATGGGGAGTGATTGTTAATAGGGGTGGGTTTTCTTTGTGGGGTGATGAAAACATTCCACAATTATATAGTGGTGATGGTTACACAACTCTGGGAATAAATGAAAAATCAGTGAATTGTATACTTTGGAAGAGTAAATTTCATAGTATGTTTGTTAAGTATTAGTAAAGATGTTATTTATAGCTTTCATATGAAGGCTAAAACCCAATTATAGCATAGGAATACAGGGAAAGGGGAAAGGAAGGGGAGGGGGAGGGGGGAGTATGGGTGGAGGGAGGGCAATTGGTGGGATCACACCTACGGTGCATCTTAGCAGGGTAC
>CAUYON010059340.1:0-17367 GCA_963573935.1 Arctocebus calabarensis | reverse complement strand
CTTGCCCATTGATATCTGAGATTGTTGGCTTTTTTCATGTGGATTAATTTGAGTTCTCTATAGATCCTAGTTATCAAGCTTTTGTCTGATTCAAAATATGCAAATATCCTTTCCCATTGTGTAGGTTGTCGATTTGCTTTGATTGTTGTCTCCTTAGCTGTACAGAAGCTTTTCAGTTTCATTAAGTCCCATTTGTTTATTTTTGTTGTTCTTGGAATTGCCATGGCAGTCTTCTTCATGAAGTCTTTGCCCAGGCCGATATCTTCAATGGTTTTCCTATGCTTTCTTTCAGGATTTTTACTGTGTCATGCCTTAAATTTAAGTCCTTTATCCATCTTGAATCAATTTTTGTGAGTGGAGAAAGGTGAGGGTCCAGTTTCAGTCTTTTACATGTGGATATCTAGTTCTCCCAGCACCATTTATTGAATAGGGAATTTTCCCCCCAAGGTATGTTCTTGATTGATTTATCGAAGATTAGGTGGTTGTAAGATGTTAGTTTCATTTCCTGGTTTTTCATTCGATTCCAAATGTCTATGTCTCTATTTTTGTGCCAGTACCATGCCATCTTGACCACTGTGGCTTTGTAGTACAGCCTAAAATCAGGTATGGTGATGCCCCCAACTTTGTTTTTTTTTTTTTGCAGTTGGGCCGGGGCTGGGTTTGAACCTGCCACCCTCGGTACATGGGGCTGGCGCCCTACTCGCTGAGCCACAGGCACTCCCCCCCCCCCGCTTTGTTTTTATTACTAAGAACTGCCTTAGCTACGTGGAGTTTTTTTTGGTTCCACATAAAACGCAGAATCATTTTTTCCAAATCTTGAAAGTATGATGTTGGTATCTTAATAGGGATGGCATTAAATAGGTAGATTGCTTTGGGAAGTGTAGACATTTTTTTCTTTTTTTTTGCAGTTTTTGGCCGGGACTGGGTTTGAACCTGCCACCTCCGGCATATGGGGCTGGTGCCCTACTCCTATGAGCCACAGGCGCTGCCCTGGAAGTGTAGACATTTTAACAATGTTGATTCTTCCCAGCCATGAGCATGATTTGTTCTTCCATTTGTTAATATCCTCTGCTGTTTCCTTTCTTAGGATTTCATAATTTTCTTTGTAGAGGTCCTTCACCTCCTTTGTTAAGTATATACCTAGGTATTTCATTTTCTTTGAAGCTATGGTGAAGGGAGTTGTGTCTTAATTAGCCTCTCATTGGTCTTGAACTTTTGAACTCAAGTGATCTTCCTGCTTCAGCCTCCCGGGTGCTGGGATTACCAGGTGTGAGCTACCTGTGCCTGTGGCTTATTGAGTAGGGCGCCAGCCTCATATACCAAGGGTAGTGGGTTCAAACCCGGCCCCGGCCAAACTGCAACAACAACAACAAAAAGTAAATAAATAAAAGTCTTAAAAAAAGAGTGAGAGATGGGCAGCACCTGTGGCTCAGTCAGTAAGGTGCTGGCCTGGATGAACTGCAACAACAACAAAAAATAGCCGGGCGTTGTGGCCGGCGCCTGTGGTCCCAGCTACTCAGGAGGCTGAGGCAATAGAATGTCTAAGCCCAGGAGTTAGAGATTGCTATGAGCTGTGTGACGCCACGGCACTCTACTGCGGGCGATAAAGTGAGACTCTGTCCCTATAAAAAGAAAAAAGAGAGAGAGAGAGAGAAAAAAGTTAAGGACAGATACCTGGATGATAGTTATATGGTATGTTCATTCTGAAAATGTACTAAGCTGTGCGATTATCATTTATACACCTTTATATTTTATTAAAAAGTTTAAAAGTTGTGAACATATACATTAATTTGATTCATGGAAAGATGTTTTGAAGTTAATGTTAATGAAATTAACAAGACAAAACTGTTAACACTAATGAAAAATAATTTTTTTTTTGAGACAAAGTCTCACTATGTCTCACTATGGCATCACAGCTCACAGCAACCTCCAACTCTTGGGCTTAAGCGATTCTTTTGCCTCAGCCTCACAAGTACCTGGGACTGCAGGCATCTTCCACAATGCCCAGCTATTTTTTTGTGGCAGTTGTTTAGCTAGTCCAGGCAGGTTCAAACCTGCCACCCTCGTTGTATGTGGCTGGTGCCACAACCACTGTACTATGGGCACCAAGCCATGAAAATTTTCTTGTACATGTGTACATTGTGGCTTGGGGAAAAGACAGTATTGTAAGTAGCTGTATTTTCTTAAACTTGTATGTATGTTAGTGTCTTATAAAGGGAGCAAGAGCCATGTGTGTCTGCTGGTTGTGTTGCTATACTAAAAACAAGGTTTTCCTGTCCAGCATTGTCCTCACTAAATTGAAATATGTAGAGTGATTAGCTAACGCTAGGATAAAAGGCAGACCTCGGTGTTGAGGGGTAGATAGTATTATGACTGTCCTCTTCAGGTGTGAATTGATGAAACTGTGAATATGTTTCTGTTTCTCATATCTATTTCTTCTTGTCTCCTAGGTTTTTGTGGAGACTCTGGACAAATGTTTCGAAAATGTGTGTGAATTGGATTTAATCTTCCATATGGATAAGGTACATTCTCCCCCAGCCATGCTTACTAGAGAACTAAGAGCCCATGGCATCTCTAACCACCTCTGCATCTTCATGTTCTTTCTTCTAGTTTTTACTATGAGACAGTCCTATGGTCTATTTTATTTAATAAGTTTAGTTTTTATGTTTTCAAAACAAGTGCTTTTTGCAAATTTCCTCTGATTCTTTTTTTATTTTTTGAGACAGAGTCTCACTATGTCGCCCTCTGTACAGTGCCATTGCATTGCAGCTCACAGCAACCTCAAACTCTTGGACTTAAGTGATTCTCTTGCCTCAGCTTCCCAAATAGCTGAGACTACAGGCGCCCGCCATAACGCCCGGCAATTTTTTTGTTGTAGTTGTCAGTGTTGTTCAGCAGGCCAGGGCTGGGTTCGAACCCACCAGCCCCAATATATGTGGCTAGCACCCGAGCCACTGAGTTACGGGCACCAAGCCTCCTCTTTCGTTCTTAAAATTTCATTTTCTTTATGATATATATATATATTTGTTTGTTTGTTTGTTTGTTTTCTTTATGAACAAGAAGTTCTTTATTTGAATTTGGGGAAAAATTTATCAGTCTTTTCCTTTATAGTTAGGGTTTTTCAGATCTAAGAAATTATTTCTTTTCCTGAGATTATAAAGATATTCTTCTATATCATTTTCTAAGATCATAAGTCTATAACTCACTTGGAGCATATTTTTGCACCTGTGTGGTAAGATCCAATTTCTCCTTCTTCCAGTATAAGATCCCTAAGGTTTCTAGCACCATTTTTGGAAAAGATCCTTTCCCTACAGCTCTTTACTTTAGCACCACCTTTATCATAAATTAAGAATCTAAATTAAGGGGTCTATTTCTATACAGTGTCCTTTTTCTAGTTCTCTATCCTGATACCACACTGTCTTAGTTACAATAGTATTTTCTTTTTAAGCTTTCTCTTTTTCAGAGATAGGTTCTAGCTGTCACTCAGGCTGGATTGCTGTGATACAGTCATAGCTTACTGCACTCTGCACTCTAGGGCTCCAGAGATCCTCCTGTCTCAGCCTCTGAGCCATTGGGCCTACAGGCGTGTGTGACCAGGCCTGCTAATTTAAAAACATTTTCTTTTGTAGAGATAAAAGTCTCACTGTGTTATCTAGGCTGGCCTCAAATTCCTGGTCTCCAGTAATTCTATGGCTTCAGCCTCCCAAAATATTGGGATTACAGGCTTAAGCCAGTGCACCTAGCCATACAGTAATTTCTTAAGTTTTTATAACTGTTGGAGAGAAAATCCACCCACTGTCTTCTTCTTTAATAGTAGCTTGGTGGTTGTTGGTCCTTTCCATTTTAGTACATGATGTAGAGTCAGCTTCTGAGTTATAGCGTGCACATACAAGTTAAAGTTTTCATTGGAATTCCATCAAGTCTATAGTATATCTGAGGAAAATTTACATTTTTATAATGTCTAGTTTTATCCTTAGTGTGATATATTTCTGTTCCTTTTTTTCTTTTGAGACAGAGTCTTGCTCTGTCACCCTGGGTAGAGTGTGGTGGTGTCATAGTTCATAGCAACCTCAAACTCTTGGGCTTAAAGGATCCTCCTGCCACAGCCTTCCAAATAGCTGGGACTACAGGCACCTGCCACCATGCCCTACTAATTTTTCTATTTTTATTTATTTTATTTTATTTATTTAATTATTTTTGAGACAGAGTCTCACTATGTCACCCTTGGTAGAATGCCATGGAATCATAGCTCACAGCAACCCCAAATTCCTGAGCTTAAGTAATTCTCTTGCCTCAACCTCCCAAGTAGCTGGGATTATAGGCACCCACCATAACCCAGCTATTTTTTGGTTGTAGTTGTCATTGTTGTTTGGCAGGCACAGGCTGGGTTTGAACCCGCCAGCTCTGGTGTATGTGGCTCTGGCCCTAGCCACTGAGCTACAGGTGCCAAATTGAGTTTTTCTATTTTTAGTAGAGATGCGTGGTCTCACTCTTGCTCAGGCTGGTCTGGAACTCTCAAGCTCAACCGATTAATCCACCTTGGCCTCCCAGAATTCCGGGATCACTGGGTGAGCTCCCATGCCTGGCCTTATCTCTCCATTTCTTTAGGTCATCTTGGAGGTTTCTCAATGAACATTTATAATTTTTTCCCATAGAGGTTTTTTCTTTCTTTCTTTTTTTTTTTTTTTTTGCAATTTTTGGCCGAGGCTGGGTTTGAACCTGCCACCTCCTGTATATGGGGCCAGTGCCTACTCTTTTGAGTCATAAGCACCGCCTTCCCATAGAGGTTTTATGTGTGTTTGTTTATCGCTGCTATGTAGAAATGACTTTCTTTGTTTTTACATGTTGATGTTAAAACCAGAGATTGTGTTAAACTCTTTCTTATTAATTCTGATACTCTGTAGACATTTTGCTCACTTCCTTCTGTCCCTCATGCCTTTTATGTCTTTTTCTTGTCTCTGCGGACAAGGATCTCCAGTGTGGGGTTCAGTAGGAGTGGTGACAGTGGCATCTACTTTTGTTCCTGGTGTCAAGGGGAGCTTTCATCCTGCCACCATGAAGTATTTGCTATAGGTTTTCCTGGCAAATATTCTTTATCAGTTAAGGAAGTTTCCTTCTCTTCCTCGTGGCTAAAGGACGTTAGCATATATCAAAAACTTTCTTTTTCGGCTCGGCGCCTGTGGCTCAAGCAGCTAAGGTGCCAGCCACATACACATACACCTGAGCTGGCGGGTTTGAATCCAGCCTGGGTCCGCCAAACAACAATGACGGCTGCAACCAAAAAATGGCTGGGCATTGTGGTGGATGCCTGTAGTCCCAGCTCACTGGGAGGCAGTGGCAAGAGAATCGCTTGAGCCCAGGAGCTGGAGGTTGCTGTGAGCTGTGATGCCACAGCACTCTATCCAGAGTGACAGCTTGAGACTCTGTCTCAAAAAAAGCTTTTTTTTGTCTTCTGAGGTAATCATGCATTTTGCCTCTTCATTCTAATGTTGCCTTTTTAAAATACCTGTGAGGATGCATCCTGTTAGAGCAGTAAAATGATTCCAGTGCTAGCTATTGTATTGCACATGGCTTTTGAAAGGAAATTAAAGGCCACGAAAACATTGCTCTTTCTCAGTCTTATCTTAAGTAAGTTTCATGACGTATTTTGCTACCACTGCACATTTCTCTTACAGTTATATTACTGTTTATTTTGTTATTCACGTGGTGTTAGGAACTCACTAGTTCGTATCTCCTAAGATTTTTTTTTTTTTTTGAAGTTTGGCCCGGGGCTGGGTTTGAACTCGCCGTCCTTGGTATATGGGGCTGGCACCCTACTCACTGAGCCACAGGTGCCGCCCATCTCCTGAGATTTTTGGCAAGCAATGATGCAAAGGAGTTAGAATCCTACCCTGCTGACCTTTAGAATGTCTGAAATTGTCTCCAGATTCCTCTCAGGAGAGTTGGAACATATGCTTGTGGGTGGGCCTGATGTGAGAAAACCTAATAGTGTGGAATTTTAAATCTCTTCTGTGTATCGGCTGGTGAAATGGGAAAATGCTGAGGGTTCAGAATTGAATTGGTGAACACTGAGATGAAAGGGTCATAAAAAGCAGTAATGAATTGTATTTGCCAGATGTCCCTTCTGGGAACAGCTTTTGATAACAAAGCTCAACAAAGCTCACCCACCACTCCCTTATGATGCTGAAGCAGCCATTTGATTGCTGAGTTCAAGGACCGGGAAGAGAGGTCGCACATGTGTTTTGTGTATCTTTGATGATGAAGGAGGAGCTGTTTTGGCCTACATGAGTAAGATTTTTTTTTTTTTTTTGAGACAAAACCTCAAGCTGTCGCCCTGGGTAGAGTGCTGTGGCATCACAGCTCACAGCAACCTCCAACTCCTGGGCTCAAGCGATTCTCCTGCCTCCGCCTCCCAAATAGCTGGGACTACAGGTGCCTGCTACATTGCCTGGCTATTTTTTGGTTGCAGCGTCATTGTTGTTTGGTGGGCCAGGGCTGGATTCGAACCCACCAGCTCAGGTATATGTGGCTGGTGCCTTAGCCGCTTGAGCCACAGGTGCCAAGCCAAGTAAAATGTTTGTTTTGTTTGAGTTTATTTCCTGTAAAAGGTGCTTGTTGATGTGTCTGACCAACCCTGGTTACCTTTGTTTTTCTGTCTGGATATACCTAAGAGAGGAGCCAAGGCCAGGCTGTGTCCCATCACGTGTTTAGCCTGTCTCTGTTGATGTTTGATAGCTAAAAATGTTGTGGCAGATTTTTTTGGTTTTGGCTTAAGCAGTAAGGAAATTTATTATCTCACATACATGAAGGCTAAGTGTAGGGAGGAGTTACAGGATGATTGAGACAACAGTTTGGTAATGTCTTTGTAGACCCAGGTGTGGTATGTTCCCCTTGTCTGTAGTTTCTTTTTCTGCAGTTTCAATGATCCATGGTCAACTGTAGTCCAAAAATATTAAATGGGATATTCCAGAAATAAACCTTAAGTTTTAAATTGTGTGCAGTTCAGAGTAACATGATGAAATGTTATTCTGTCTCCCTACCCTGGGATGAGGCTCAGTCTCTCGTCCAGTGGGTCCACACTGTATGCACTACCTGCCTGTTGGTCACTGAGTAGCCGTCTCAGTTATCAGGTCTACCGTCATGGTATCCCAGTGCTTGTGTATAAGCAGTCTTTATTTTACTTCTTGCCCCAAAGTACAAGAATAGTAATGCTGCCATGTTGTTATAATTGTTCTATTTTTTATTAGTTATTACTCTCACTGTGCCTAATTTCCAAATTAAATTTATCTGAGGTGTATACATTTAAGGGAGAAACAGTGTATAATGGGTTCAGCACCATTGCAGTCTCAGGTGTCCCCTGGGTCTTGCAGCACATACTCCACAAGTGGGAGCTAAGGTACTTCCCAACTCCACCTTCAGTTATTAGTGTACACTGCATGGCATTTTCCAGAGGTTAGTAGCTTAGTCCTTCAGGACAACTGACAGAAACCAGCAATAATGACTTCTTGACTTTCTAAGATTAAAAAAAGGAACAAAGAGAAAAGCTAAAATTGCTCCAGACTACACTTCATGTTGCAGACACATGGATGAGTACACTCTCACTCGCTTCCTTGACTGCATGACTTCCACACAGTCTCACTGCCTAAAGTTGCAGAGAACCTTTGTGGTGTGTTTAATCATTCCTTAGTACTGGTTAAGGAAATTAGTATTCTAGCATACACAAAACAGCCAAATTTGACTTTTAGAGCTTAGTATTTGTCAAAGCTACAAAGCAGTATGTGGAAGTACAAAGTTAGTACCTTCTGACTTGGAGATGTTGCCCTAAAGGCTGGGATTGAGATTTTTTTTTTTTTTTTTTTTTTTTTGAGACAGAGCCTCAAGCTGTCACCCTGGATAGAGTGCCGTGGCTTTATAGCTCACAGTAACCTCGAAATCCTGGGCTCAAGCGAGTCTCCTGCCTCTGCTTTCCTAAGTAGCTGGGACCACAGGCGCCTGCCACAACGCTCAGCCATTTTTTTTTTTTTTTTGGTTGCAGCTGTCATTGTTGTTTGGCGGGACCAGGCTGGATTCGAACCCGCCAGCTCAGGTGTATGTGGTTGATGCCTTAGCCCGTTGAGCCATAGGCGCTGAGCCTGGGATTGAGATTTGATTCTTTTTTTTTTTTTTTTTGGAGACAGAGCCTCAAGCTGTCGCCCTGGGTAGAGTGCTGTGGCATCACAGCTCACAGCAACCTCCAACTCCTGGGCTCAAGCGAGTCTCCTGCCTCCGCCTCCCAAGTAGCTGGGACTATAGGCACCCGCCACAACACCTGGCTATTTTTTGGTTGCAGCCATCATTGTTGTTTGGCTGGCCTAGGCTGGATTCAAACCTGTCAGCTCAGGTGTATGTAACTGGCACCTTAGCCGCTTGAGCCAGAGGCGCCGAGCCTGAGATTTGATTCTATTGCTATTCCTATTACCCCTTGTGTAGCCACTGAGGAACAGGACAAATTCTGTAGGTTTGCTTTTAAGTTGAATTTGTGTGTAAGTTGGATCAGGTATGTTTACCTGTTACATATAATAGCCTCCACTTGTAAGCATGAATTGTATATCAGTTGGGTGTTTGTAACTCAGGGACTTACTTTAATAGCCTCCATTTATAAGTGCAAGTTGTCCATAACTTGAATGTTTATAACTCAGAGACTGCCTGTGTTACAGAATAAGAGTCTCTACTCTGAGATGAGACGCAGAATTTCTTGATCCCTTGCTGAGAACCCTTTGCCAGTCTTAATTTTTTTTTGTATCAGTCAAGGTGTGGTAGATAATACATAATTCCAAAGTTCTAGTTTATTCCTTACTTACATAACAAGGCCATGTTGTTTTCTCTCCCTGTAGCTACTCAGGGTACAGCTGATGAAAACCCTGCTCAACATGTGCTTCTACCTGTGTTTTCGTGTATTGGCTCTTAAAGTGATACATCCAGTTACATTCACATTTTAGTGCCCCAAATCAGTCACATGCCCACCTTCAAGGGGCCAGGCAAGTACAGTCCTACCGTGGGCCTAGAAATGAAGAGAACTTGAATTAGTTTTGAATATTACTAACAACCACTACAGTTTCTCATTTATTTTCTTAGAGGAGAAGCTGATATTTGACACTATCAATTTGTAAGAGGGTACCTGGACATGTTTTTGTGTTAGAAAAAGAGAGGATTACTCTTATAAGAAAACATAGTTGAATCTTAGGAAAAGGCATCTCACGTAGCAACTTTTAAGTTTCACTAACAGAATATTTGATTTCTATATCTTATATACTGACCGAGTCAATTTCAGGTGACTTACAAAATTAAACTACCCTAACAGCTAGAACTCTGGGAGGTAGAGTCAGGAGGATTGCTTGGGGTCAGGAGTTTGAGAGGAGTGTGAGCAAAGCGAGACCCTGTTTCTACTAAGAAAAAAAAAAATAGAGTAGCCAGGTGTGGTGGCTCCTGTCTGTAATCTCAGTACTCTGGGAGGCTGAGGCAGGTGGATTGCTTGAGCTCAGGAGTTTGAGACCAGCCTAAGCAAGAGTGAGACCCTGTCTCTACTAAAAATAGAAAAACCAGCCACCAGGCATTGTGGAGAATGCCTTTAGTCCCAGCTACTTGGGAGGCTGAGGCAGGAGGATCACTTAAGCTCAAGAGACTGAGGTTGCTGTGAGGTGGGCTAATGCCATTGCACTCTACTCAGGCAGCACAGGAAGACTCTGTCTTGAAAAATAAATAAATAAAAATAAAATTCCCTAACAGAATAAATTGCTTTCATATCTGGGAGGCAAGTGCCCCCCTCCTTAACAGAGGCTTTCCACAAATCTATCCTGACCTGAGCTCTCTGACCTTGGTAAAATACTGATGTCTGTTGAGAGGGTATTTGTCTTTTTTTCTCTGATTATCAGACAAATAACAAATATTACACATTCACTATTAGAAAGATGCTATGCTAAATTTGGAGATACAAAGATTAAAAAAGTCAAATTTCCTACCATCAAGAAGCTCATTAGTCCGGCTTGGTGCCCATAGCACAGTGGTTACAGTGCCAACCACATACACTGAGCCTGGTGGGTTCGAATCTGGCCTGGGCCAGTTAAACAACAATGACAGCTGCATCAACAACAAAAAAAGTAGCCGGGCATTGTGATGGGCCCTGGTAGTCCCAGCTACTTGGGAGGCGAAGGCAGGAGAATCCCTTAAGCCAAGGTTACTGTGAGCACTCTACCAAGGTAGACTCTGTCTTAAAAAAATAAAAAAAGGCAGCAGAGCTCATAGTCAACTAGAAAGATGGATCACACAGAGACATTCTTGGAGTGGGTAGCACATTCTGGAAGAAGTGATATAGGAGAAGGTAACTTTTCAGTATGTGTGGTGTTTATATTGGGTAGCTCTCATCTTGTACTACTTTTTATAGACGTGATTGTAAGCACTGCCTCAGATGTATATATAACATAGCTGCATTTTGCATTTTATAAAACTAATTATTAAATTATTTACATGGAATAATATAGTACGTAGTCGCAAGCTCTTTTATTTAATGTTATTTGATCAGAAGTAGAGAAAGAATGGGACTTTGAAGAATTAACTGTTTCTGAGGTTTGGCCCTGAAACAGGTAGGCAGGGTGGGTGGTAGCCTGTCTGCAGCTTCTGGCTGAGTGTCTTGGGTCTAGATACAAGGGCACAGCAGGTAGCGTCCTACTGAAAGAGTCACAGCATAGGCGAGGCTGGCATAGCACACAAGTGTGACTTGCCGTAAGCCAGATAGGGAAGAGATCAATGCCAAGTGAGAACAGCAGTGAGGGCTGTATAAGTTCCTGAGTAGAACAATTATCTTTTTTTTTTTGAGACAGAGCCTCAAGCTGTCACCCTGGATAGAGTGCTGTGGCATCACAGCTCACAGCAACCTCCCAATTCCTGGGCTCAAGTGAGTCTCTTGCCTCTGCCTCCCAAGTAGCTGGGACCACAGGTGCCTGCCACAACGCCCGGCCATTTTTTGGTTGCAGCTGTCATTGTTGTTTGGCTGGCCTAGGCTGGATTCGAACCCGCCAGCTCAGGTGTACATGGCCGCTGAGCCACAGGCGCCGAGCTGATTAGAGCAATTATCAAGGGAAGAGTAATTATAGGAAGGGAAATTAATATTGTTTGGACAGCTGCCGAGTGCCAGGTACTTTATCCTCAGTGATCTTATAAGGTAGCTTTCCTGTGAAACAGCACAGGAAACTGAAACTCAGACTGTAGTACCTAAAACTTTAAAACCTATGTTCTCTCTACTAAACCACAGAATTTGAGGGTTAAAGGATAAATATTATGACCGGTATAGATATAAAAACACATAGAATTTGTTGGTTTCTATTTCCAAAACCAGCATTCAAGGAACAAAGGCTATGGCAGCCAGTGGGAAGGTATGTGAATATTGGGGATAAGAGCCACAGGAGATTTAGAACTGTGCAGAAACCCGGCCAAACAGATCTCCCAGTGGAGGCACTGTTGACACTTTAGGCCCATGCCATTTTTCATTGTTCGGGGCCCTTTCTTCTAAATGTCAGAAGGGCGTGTGCCTGATAAATTTCCAGGTGCTTGATGAAGTGGGAAGGTTCTACCCTAGAGCAAGACCATGGGTTAGAGGACAGGATATATGCACGGAAATAGTCAAAGAGAAGCTAGAAGTAGTAGACAGTGATCCTATTGTGGAGAGGCTTGTCCTCCTTGTTCCTGAATCCAAGAGACACTTTCCAGTGCCCTTTTCACCTAGTAATTTTGATATTTTCTCATTCTTACAACATTCCTCTTAGTTTTCATGATAATAGTCACCTGTTATTTTTCTCTACCTTTGTGGCCATTCTTTTTGGTCCTTTGGACTTCTTATCTCTTACATGGTCTTTCACTTTTCTCTTAGCCTATATTTAGAAGGCTCACACAATCCCATGATTTAATTTACCTATCTGCTGTAACTCCTTAGTTGCTATCCAAACTCATGTCCAAAACAATCTCCAGCCTATATCTCTATACTGACAATTCTGACCCACCCTTAAAAAAGTCTTCAGAAAGCCTTTCCTGGCACTCCCCTTCCATGTGCAAACTCAACTAGTCATAGGTTTGTCTATTGTCTGGTGAAAGCACAGACTGAGCTGGGTGTTGGGCTTGCACCTGTAACCCCAGCATCTTTAAGGATGAGGCTGGAAGATGGCTTGAGCCCAGGAGTTCAAGGCTACTGTGAGCTATATGTCACTACACTCTAGCTTGGGCAGCAGAGAGGGACTCTGTCTTAAAAAAAAAAACTGTAGACTCCAGAGCCTGCATGACTGAGCTGGAATCCTGGCTCTGCCACTTACAAACTGAGCAACTTGTGCCTTAGTGGTTTATGTGTCATAGCACCTCACTCGTATGGTGGCTGTGGAGGTTATGACATTTAAAGAGCTTAGAACTCTGTACACATACTGTTTCATTGCTTCATTTCTCCCCCCAGATAGTAGCTTGAAGATAGGGAGCAGACTGTCTTATTTACCACTGTATTTTCTATTGGTTGGTACATACTGGTTAACTGTCAAATTCATATATACATCTGTAATTCTCAAATTCATATTTATATATCTACTGTTCTCAAATTCATATATACATCTACTATTCTTGGTGGCAATTTGTATAGTCATCTATATCTGGGAGTAACAATTAATGAAACATTCCTGTCTTTATGAATCTTATATCTAGTAGGGGAGATTGAATGAAATATATTAGATGATGGTAAGTACAGGGAGAAAAAAATACAGCAGGGTAAGAATTGGGTAGATAGAGTAGTCAGAGAAAGCATCTAATATGATAGTGTTTGAGCAAAACCCTGAAGGAAGTAAGAGAGGAGTCAGTTATAACCCTGAAAGAATCCTGGACCCCATAATCCTGAATATTGAAATCCCCAAAGCTTAAAATCTGTGAAGTCCAAAATCCCCAAAAATCAGAACCTGGAGAGATCAAAATCCTGAAAACATAATTCTGGAAAAAATAATTTTAAAAGTGACTTAAAAGATACTTGTTTAGGCTTGGCACCCATAGCTCAGTGAGTAGGGCACCGGCCACATACACCGAGGCTGGCAGATTTGGACCCAGCTCGGGCTTGCAGCTCAGAACTGTAACCAAAAAAATAGCCAGGTATTGTGGTGGGCACCTGTAGTCCCAGCTAGACTGAGACTGAGGCAAGAGAATCGCTGAGGAGGCTGAGGCAAGAGAATCACTTGAGTCCAAGAGTTTGAGGTTGCTGTGAACTGTGATGCCACGGTACTCTACTGAGGGTAACATAGTGACACTGTCTCCAAAAAAAAAAAAAAAAAAGATATTTGTTCACATTTTTGTTTATTTTTTTATTAAATCATAACTGTGTACATTAATGCATTTATGGGGTACAATGTGCTGATTTGATATACAGTGGAATGCTTATATCAAACTGGTTAACATAACCTTCACCTCTGTGTACATTAATGCATTTATGGGGTACAATGTGCTGATTTGATATACAGTGGAATGCTTATATCAAACTGGTTAACATAACCTTCACCTCACTTATTAGTTGTGGAGTCCCGGTAAGACATTTAATACTCTGCAGCCATGTTCTATCAAAGTGCTGCACCTTCTCCCTTCCCCCACGTCTCCCAGTTTCCACTCCAGTCACTGTTTCAGTGTAGTGACGCCCCACACAATGCCCAGACCTCGAAAGGAATTGCCAAACACTCCAGGCTCTGCAGGGGGGAGGCTTCTATACTGCCAGATGAGGGGGGAAGGGTGGACTGGGAATTCAGAATTGTGGGGAAAATATTTGTTCAACTTTATGCCGGGCAAGAGAATTCCTAGGCTCACAGGTGGGACCTCTCTGAAGGAGTCCTGGCTCTCTCCTGTGGGGTAAAATAAGAGGTCTTCTGTTCACTGATCACTTACAGAGAGCACACAGTGAGCCACACTCTTGGGGGAGGGATCTCTTATCCTCTTGGTGATGGGTTTTGTACCTCAAGTTTGTTTCCTTGGAGTTGCAGTTGACTCAGCAGGGATGATGTGCACTCATCAATCTTCTTTCTTAGCTCAGCTCCCAACCTTCAGCTTCATAGAGTTCATTCTGTCCGTTATCGTTCCTTCTGGATGGGAGTCTCTGTTGAAAGCTGACTCCGGTCAGCCATCTTTCCTCCTCCCTCAATCTGTTTACATTTTTATAAGGAGATTTATTTGAGAAACATCTTAAAGAGTATGACAAAGCATGTCATGGGCCACTTCATTAGTACATTGGGCAATAATAACATCCATATTTGTGAAAGCACAAACAGGTAATATTAGTGATAGTGGGCACAGGTGAAACAGTTATGAGCAGACAACTCCTATCCATAAAGAAATAGATCAGAAAGAGAAAAGTATATCACTGTGGTTGGTAATTGATACACCCAGCTTTGTAACTGTACTTATCTGCATGACAACTGAAGTCTTTTTTTTTTCCCCCAAAGTCTCACTGTCACCCTCAGTAGAGTGCCATGGTGTCACAGCTTCCAGCAACCTCAAATTCCTGAGCTCAAGTGATCCTCTTGTCTTAGCCTCCCAAGTAGCTGAGGCTACAGGCACCTGCCACAACATCTGGCTAGTTTTTCTATTTTTCTTTAGTAGAGACAAGAGTCTTACTCTTGCTCAGGCTGGTCCTGAATTCCTGAGGTCAAGGGATCCTCCTGCCTTGGCCTCCCAGAGTGCTAGATTATAGGCCTAAGCCACTATACCTGGCTCAACCTAAATCTTTTTACAAGATCAGACAGAAACCACAGTCGGTCACCACTGCATATGCCAGAGAGCCAAGATCTTGAGAAATTTTATCTTTCATAAATGCAGATGTACGGAAGGACATCCATTTATTGAAGAAGTTTCAGTGGGTTTTTTTTAATTTTTTTTGAGACAGAGCCTCAAGCTGTCGCCCTGGATAGAGTGCTATAGCATCACAGCTCACAGCAACCTCCAATTCCTAGGCTTAAGTGAGTCTCTTGCCTCTGCCTCCCAAGTAGCTGGGACTGCAGGCGCCCGCCACAACGCCCGGCCATTTTTTGGTTGCAGCCGTCATTGTTGTTTGGCGGGCCCGGGCTGGATTTGAACCTGCCAGCTCAGGTGTACGTGGCTGGCGCCTTAGCCTGCTGAGTCACGGGTGCTTAGCCAGAATTGTAATTTTTTAAGACTTTAAATGTTGGAGATGTTGGAGATTATGATCCAGACTCAAGTAAGAGACAGTGTGGCTTTCTGGAGGACACTCCAGGCAGGTGGACTGCAAGTACAGAACCTTGAGGCACAAGAATGTTGGACATGTTTGAGAGGTATCAGTTGGCTGGATTGCAGGAGCAAAGTGGGAAGGAATGGATGAGACAAGGTGAGGAGGAGGGCAGGCGATCTCAGGTCATCGTAACAGAAGAAACCAGTGAGAGTTGTGAGTCACTGCTTCTTGGAGGGGAAGTGTGGAAATGTGGGGACTTGTAAAAAGGTGTGTATGTGTTGCTGTGTCCCCATGGGGCTGTTGGGCTCAGTGTACAGAGGAGCACAGGCAGCCCTCGTGCTGTACATGCTTGACTGCCTTAGTGTTCCTCTAAGGTAGAGTCTGAGCTTGAGGCCAGATAAATTGACAGGGTACCTGCAAATTACCTCTTCTTGTCACTTAGGAACTGTGATTAACTCCCAGTAGACAAATAGGGAGGGCCGAGGAAATGTGACAGCAATGGTAATGCCCAGGGCACACTTCAAGTCTAAAATGGAGGGACTTACGTGCTAGGTGCAAACAGTACTCATTTATGCCTTGGTCACTCTTAAATCTTCGTGACCTTATCAGCTGATGACTTCAGGAATTAAGGTTCACATTCTTCAGAGAACACTTTGTCCAACCTGTTTGTGGAGTCAGATAGCTCTGTGCTGTGCCAGCAGTTGTGGGGATAGGAGTGCCCAGGCCTGTTCCCCTCTGGACCTAACCACTGATGGCACAGGAAGAGCGTTCTGTCACAGCTGGAGTTCTGCACTTCCTGCCAGGCACTATACATAATATATCCTCTTGGAGTCACATAGTCCATGTGCCTGAAGTCACCCTAAAGGATCATATTTAATGCCAAGTCTTAGGGAAGGAGTGGAAGGCTCCTGCCATTTGTGCCCCACCCCTTGCTGCTCCTTTCCTGCCTACAGAGCAAGGAAGACAGTGGGTACCTTCCCTGCACCTCTGACCCTGGCACCCTGCCAGCCCCCCTCTTCATGCACCCATCTAGTCTGTTCCAGATGCTCACAGATGCACGGCTCATACTGACCTGAGTTGAAGGCTTTTCTAGTAGTGCATGGTACCTCTCCATCTGGATGACCTGACGCCACTTCAGATGGCAAGTACATCACACCACACCATATCCCTTCCCTGTCCCAGGTCCTTTCTTACCCTCCCTTTCCTCACTCCTCACCTATTAGTTTCCCATTTATCAGTGGTACCATCTTTCTTCAGTGCATTAAGTTTCAGGGATGCCTACTTCCCTGCTGTTTCCGAGTACTCACCAGGTGACATCACTTCTTTTGATATTGTCTTCAAGTTTTGATATTTCCTTTTCTTTTCTCTATTACCTGAATCAGGCTAACCCGTGAGCTCTGTGTGGCTGTCTCCAGTCTGCTCCCTCCTCCTTCACCTGATCTCACCTTCCACAGAAGACATTCCTTTCATCTTCCCTTGGCTGTATGTGGATTGGTTTATGTCTAGCAGATAAATGTCTCAATTCTGTGTTTTTCATTTTTAGGTACATTTCAGGATACTATCTGATTAGCTACTAATTATAGCCACAGGCCTATTTTTAATAATGAGATTCTAAGTGACTCTCTTTAATAATGAGATTCTTGACTTTCAAGGTCTCGGCCTGTGCATACTTGCTGGATTTAGGTGGACCCACTCATTTTGCTCCTTTGGGAGGTAATGTCTGATTGGACTCGAGTTCTTGTGGTTCTTAAGTGGGGTTCTGTGTGAAGTGACTTTGTGGGCGCTGGCTTTCCAGGTCCTCTCTTTTAGTTTATGCAGCCCTCTTAAAGGCCTCTTTGTGCCTCAAACAACTTCCTTCATTTGTAAGACAGGGATAATATCATTCCATCAATTCTTAGATTTACTTTCTTGGTAAGATTTATGATTTTAACAACCAAATCAAAATTTGCCTTATAAAATCAATGGTACGACATAGTGTAATTGGCAACATTTTTCTTTTCTTTTTTTTTTTTTTTGAGACAGAGCCTCAAGCTGTCACCCTGGATAGAGTGCTGTGACATCACAGCTCACAGCAACCTCCAATTCCTGGGCTCAAGCGAGTCTCCTGCCTCCGCCTCCCAAGTAGTTGGGACTACAGGCGC
>CAUYON010059337.1:0-10522 GCA_963573935.1 Arctocebus calabarensis | reverse complement strand
TCACAGCAACCTCCAATTCCTGGGCTCAAGCGATTCTCCTGCCTCCGCCTCCCAAGTAGCTGGGACTACAGGCGCCCACCACAACGCCCGGCTATTTTTTGGTTGCAGCAGTCATTGTTTTTTTTTTTTTTTTTTTTGGTGGCCTGGGCTGTATTCGAACCCGCCAGCTCAGTTGTACGTGGCTGGCGCCTTAGCCGGTTGAGCCACAGGTGCCAAGTGTATGTAGTTCTCAAAGGCGAGGTGCACCTGCTTCATTCTTTGGCTATTCATCCCCCCAATCCTGATATGCACAGGTCCCTAAATATCTAACTCCTATATCCTCTGGATATCATGAAAGTTTCTTTCCTAGAGTCAGAAGGTGCTTTCATTTTTCAAGTATCTGCCATTAAGATACAATATCTTATTATATCATCTAACATTTTAGCTATCAGCAAATATCACAGCAGGGATGGGAGACAACTAAAAAGAACTTAGGATAGTTGCCTAAGGAACAGGAAGTTGGGTTAGCAAAGAAGAAAAAAGAATTAAGTTAATTTAAAATAGAAGACAGACAGTGACAGAGAAAAATTTTCTGCCTTTTCTCTATTATGTCAAGTTCTCCAAACTGATCTGGTATTAAAAATAATAATAAATCTCCGAATGAGGCATGTACTGAATTTAATGTCTCTAATGAAGACATAGGGGTCAGGATACCTAAATTCCAATAATAGTATTTATTGAATTTGCTATGAGGCAGGCATTGTTTTAACTACTTCTCAAGAATTAGTTTATTTCTTACCACTGAATTTAGTCAAATAAATACAGAATTAATTCATTACTGCTCCCATTGCACAGACAAAGAAACTGAAGCACACAGAAGATAGTAACTTGACCAGGAGGCACAGGCAGCCTGGGCAAATCCATGGGGACAGTTCAGATGTCAGGTTTGCAGTGGTTCTCAATCTTCCTAATGCTGCGACCCTTTAATACAGTTCCTCATGTTGTGGTGACCCCCAACCAAAAAACTACTTCATATAGTAACAATGAAAATAATTTTATGGTTGGGGGTCAGCACAACATGAAGAATTGTATTAAAGGGTCACGGTATTAGCAAAGTTGAGAACCACTGGGTTAGAGTTAGGCTGGTGTTTCCTGCCTGCTGCTCTGTAGTCTAGTCTCAGATACATCTTGTATCCATGAACATAGTCATTTTGCTCATGAATGAAAAGGAACATTCAATTTAAGAGGATGGACATAAGTATCAGACAAATAATTTGAATCCTCAAAAGTTACACGATTTTTGGAAAATTCTGTAACTTTGCTAAACCTTAGATTTCTCATCTGTAAAACAGATGAGTGACAAAATAACACATACTAGAACTTTGTAAGTAATCCATTTGGTGCATTCAGTAAGAATTTGCTGCTACTGTTTCTACTGCAATGGTTGTTATTATTCTAAATGATATTATTAATTTAAACCCATGTCTATCTTGAAGTGAGATTTGTCCAAAATACTACTCTATGCCATGTATATAAAAGACATTGTGTCATAATAAGCCAGACATTTTCTTCTTATTTATTTCTTGCTCCCACATCTCTTCCAGTCTAATAAGTATGGAAACACATTGAAAGGAATGCCAGATTCCTAAGCAAGAAATCTTAAATAGTAGGAGAAAGGGAGATTCTCTCCCACTTTACATGAATAAAGCTATTTTAGAAATAGCCATCCAAGTTTAAATTCATTAGCTTTGAATGGGTCTGTGAATATTTTTAGATAATTATCCTAGATCACCAAACCCAATTGCTAATGTAGCTTTCTATAACTGTTACTAATTGAAAGGAAAAGCTTAACTTATCAAATCAAATGGTGTTTCCTCAAAAGACACCAAATGTGTTACTTTTGAGCCATACCACAATTCTCCCTAAAGATCAGAAGTAAATAAGACTTCAAAGAGGATCTTGGCATTGAGGGTGGACTAGTTTCTTAACTTGTTTTCAAGGAATATATGTGCCCTCTGAAAGCGAGAGAATTAGGATCAGTATCGGTGGCCCACTCACAAACTAACTTGGACTATGGCCAAGTTAAACTCTTTATAAATGTTTAATGAAATAATACAATTTTAAGCATTGGGAAAAAACACTCTTTATTTTGATGGAATTATTAAATTTCTAGGTAACTTAATGAGAAAAACAGTAGAAAATAAAAACTTCAGGAGAGGAAAAATTATACACAATCCAAGACAGATTCCCTAGTATGTTAGTTTAAAGTTTTTGCTTGCTTGCTCTATCTTACAGACTTGACACAATGATACAAGATTTCATTTACTTTAATCAATGTAGTTTTGACATAGTATGTAGAGGAAGGAGAAAAAGGATTATGAACCATTATTCTCCTTCGCATGACACTACCATCTGCAAATAAACGGAAGATCCATGGTCTAATATTACTAAGGCTGAGTAATTTCCCTCCAGATCAGTGCCTGGAAAACAGTGTATTTTCTTCATGCATAAATAATAGAACTCTCATTTTGAACACATTGAATTGTTCAGAATGGCTTGTGGATTATAGGCAAATTCATGTCATCTACCCTTTATAGGCAAATATAAACCTAGATTCACTTGCAAGTGGCCTCTGTGCAGGTCCAAAGATGTGAACTGACCAATTATAAACCACAAATTGGGCTATGTGACCCAGCTTTTCTTTGATGTTGGTCAAGTCACTTATAAATGATGAATCTGTTCAGTCAAAATGGCCAAACAGTCTCTTTGCAGTTAAATATTAGTTTTTACTTTTAAAAGTTTGTCATTTATCATGGTTCTTAAGAGAATGGGCGCTACAGCCAGAATGCCCTGACTTTCTGTTTCAGTTCTGAGTCTTGAGATGTGTGACTGCAGGTGGGTTATTCTAACCTCTCTAAAAGTGTCCATTTTCTCAGTGATGATAGTAATATTAGAACGGACTTTGCAATGATACTATGAAAGTTAAGAGATGATATATCTAAAATGTTCAGCACAGTATCTGTTACACATATGTATACACAAGTAAACACAATATATACATTATTTTATTATATACATATTATATATTATATATGAATCATGTATAATAAATAATTATATATATATATTTCTATATAAAATTAAGGAAATTAGGAAAGTGGAGCATTAATAGCCCCCACAGTAAGTACCATGCTAGGTACAGAGCTCTTGAAAATTATGAACTGTGTTCGGGTAGTAAGAGGATTGTGCCTTTATGACAACAATGAATGTTCATTGTACCTAATAGGTAACTTTTTATCCCTCACCTCCCAACTTCCCCCCCTCCTTAGTTTCCAATGTCCTTTACATTTCTGTGTACCCATTAGTGAGAACATATGGTGTTTATTTTTTCCTTACTGAGATACTTCATTTGAGGTAATGGACTCTAGTTTCACATAAGTTGGTAAAAAAGATATTATCTTATTCTTTTTTATGGCTGAGTAGTACTCTATGATATGTGTGTGTACACACACCACATTTTCTTTATCTACTCATGAATTGATAGATACATAGGTTGATTCCACATCTTTGCAATTATGAATTGTGTGGCAATAAACATTCAGGTGCAGGAATCTCTTTTATAAAGTAATTTTTTTTTAACTTTGGGTACCTACCCATTAGTATGATTGGTTGACTGAATGGTATGTCTGTTTTTGGCCCTTTGAAGAATCTCCATACTGTTTTTTGTAGGTGTTGTGCTAGTTGGCACTTCTACCACTTGGGCTTAAGTGATTCTCTTGTTTCAGCCTCCTTATTTCACATTAGGGTATTATCATTACGTGTACTGAGTCTTTTAAGTGTGTTAATTGACTGACAAATCCAGTGGTATAAACAAACATATCAAATAGGGTGAATTAAATACAATGATATCATCTTAGACTAGTTTTCCCTTTGATTTCTTATACCAAACATTTTTAGGTCTTATCAGTTTTCCCTCACTTATATAAACCCCTATAGCCATCACTTCCTTTTTGTTCTTGCATCTAAAATTATAAGATAAACCTTCACCATTTCATGTGTAGAAATTTACATATATATATATATGTTTCAAATAGGCAAACAGTTCATTTTTAGCAGAAAAATAAGTGACATCGATTAGTATACCAGTTTGCATTCTTCCCAAGATGCCCACCCAATTTCCTTTATTATCTTTTTGCTCCTTAAACTTGATATTTTTATATAATTTTGCTTATAATTATACCTTAAAATCTGTCATGTTTAGAATATTGTAACAGGCTTCTAATTTGATGTTATTCAAAATGTAGTCTGAAAACCACATCGATCCTACTTAAGATGGAGATTATGGGTCCTCTCCAGATTTGCTGAGTCATAATCTCTGGAGTAAAGCTTTAGAATCTGCAGGTTTAACAAGCTCCCTCAGTGGATTCTTAAGTACTTTCTTAAGCACCATTCTAAGTGTTATTTTCCTTTCTCATCTTTCCCTATTTTCAAGAAATTGTGCATGTTTCAGCTTAGTCATTCTAACATGCTCTCCCAGCCCCTATAGAAAACCTTCAATGATTTCCTATTATTCTTGGGATAAAATCTCTCTATCTTAACTTGGCAATCAAGGACCCACACAATATAGTCAGAAAGTACTTTTGCAATTTCTGGTTTATGCATTCAACCCTATTTTGAATGTCCCTTACTCACCTGCCAACTTGGGATATTGTCTGTTCATTTATTCAATTCTAACCCATCCAAATCCAAACACAAGGCAATGCTGAGTTTTTCCATTGTGCCTTCCTTGATCTGTCCTTTTTACAAGCTTATATGCTTTATTGTTCATATTATTCATACAACACTTTATCATAGACTGCTTGTGCTGCCTCTCGAATTGTCATTTAATTTTTAATGTGAATTTTTCTGTCTCATTTTGCATCTCAATTGTGAAGTTCCTGAGCGTAAGAACATTGTGTATCCAACTATGCTTCCAGTATTTCTGTAGATAGTGAATAAATACTTTTGAAATGACTAAATGAATAGAAATTGACAAAGTCTCCATTGATTTAACCAATTAATATGGCTATTATATTGATTGCTTTTGAATCGCACAGTCTGCTTTAACAAAAACAGATTCCATTATTTTATGAGCTTACACCTGTCTCAGATTCACATGCCAAAGAGCTATAACTACATTCCTGACTACCAAATTGATCCTAAACCAGACAAAATGCTGACAATATAAGCATCAGCTACTTTGATCTAAATATTGTATGAAAATCTTCTTGTCTGGCTCAAGTGGGCCAGAAGCATGACATTCTAAGAATCATTCTTCCCAATATATATGCAGTCACACAATGACCATGCCTCATTTCTCAGTTACTGCTCTTTACGTGCCAAAGACATGCTGGGAATTTGTGTTGTATGACTCCTATCTCAATGCAGACACTATACCCCCTATTAGAAGCACTCTCACCAATGGTACTGATAATCACAAATATCTCCTTGCTTCCAATGGATCTTATGCCCAAAATACAAAGTCATAATTCATAATGCAGTACAACCTTTGAGGCAGGGCTCGGGTCTCTACCACAGCTTGCCAGGGACTAAACAGTGAGCTAACTGAAAGATTAGCATAGGAACATTGGTTGACTTAATGATGGCTTATCTGCCTACTAGAAATCTAATGTCCACCATATTGAACACTTTACAGCAATTCAAACTATCTTTCTGAGAACACTTAGAAGAGTAACTAATAAACTTTGCATTTAAATCACCTTTTGCTAAAGTGTATTTATACTACTATGCATTTTTAGATGCTTAAAGTAATGTATTATGGTAATATATATTTAGTATCTATGACCAAAACATATAACTAATTTTTCTATTTGAGTGTGTAATTTATTCTTGATATAAATTATAATTATTTTAAAGCTTTATAGGACTCACAGTTTGGTTATTATTATTTAAATTTTCATAGAATGTTCTTTTCTCAAATAATAAAGTTCAAAGGGAAGTGGCTTTGAACTAGTAAAAAGTTATGCTCACATACCAACTCTGCAAACTCTGTGAGTTTGAATAATCATTCCTACACCAAAGTATTGTAAGGATGTAATAACGTTTGAATGCACTGAGCACAGAACTTTCCATATAGTTATTTGTTTATTATCTGCTCCCCCCATTAGAAATCAAACTTGATGAGAGAGGAAGCTGGTACCTACTAGGTGCTAAAAAATCATCTGTTGAACAAGTATGACTAACTTATTTTTCTAACAAGAGAAAAAGATTTAAGATAATTATTCTATCTTTTAATGTAACTCATCTAAAATACTTAAGTAAAAAATATCTCCCAGGAAGGAAAACATGAAGAGTAACCAGACACCAGTTTTGTCTGTCTTCTTTCAGATACAGGAAAGAAAAATTGCATTTGATGATGGTATGTATATTTTCAACAGAATAACAAACACACTGAGATTAATGTGTTTATCAAAAAATAGTCTGATACTACTAAAGACACCTGAGCAAGTTACTCTGATGGCTTATGATAATTAGTTAATCAGTTAATTTTGTGTTTTGTTTATGAGCCATGATGAAGCTGGCAGAAAGTCTATATTGGTTGGGTTCTGTATTGGTAGGGCCCTTCATGACTTTTAATCACTAATATAAATACGAGATTTAACTGGGATTACATCATTCATTTATTAAATAAATAATACTAGGGCACCAACTAACTGCCAGGAAGTGTTCTAGTCACTGGGGATTTGGCAGTGAGCAAGACAATTAAGGCTGCTACTGTCTCTATTTAATGTGGCAAGATAAACAACAAATGTATAACAAGTATAAAAACAAACACTCTAGAAAGAAGATAGTGAGGCATACTCTGCTGAGAATTCAAATAAGGGATGTGCTAGTAGGTGACTGATGGCTGTTTTAGATTGGGTTTCCAGGGAAGACTTCTCTGGGTTAATGACCTTTGAAATCTGAATGATATGGAGAAACCAGGAATATAAAAATCAAGGGAAAAACTTTACATAGGGAACAAGGCTAACGCGGCAGCATTGAAGAGTAGCACGGCCAATATGAATGATCAGACTGCAAGTTATTATGGGAGAGAAGAAATTAAGCCAGCAATCATCCAAGGCCATGAAGAATATTTCAGGTTTTCTCATTGTTACATGGACAGTATTGGATGAGATCACTGAAAGAACTATTCTCTACTAAACACATACACACAAAATTGAAAATTTCTATGATCAATATGACTTTGTTAATCTCACCTTAAACTTTTCTTTATGAAGCATTGACTTTTTCAAGTTCTTAAAGAGAAAATTCCCATAGCCTAGGAGCTGTACTTCTACCCTCATGGGGCCGTAGATGTGACATTTATAATGTTATGGTCCAGTGAGCTGAAAACAACATGTTTCATATATGCAAGACCTAGATAAAACATATTTGAATTTATATTAAGACTTCCATTGGAGAGAGAAAAAAGAAAGATATACAAAATTTAATACATTAAAAAGTAAAGTAAAGCTTATTTTCTTTCATTGCAGTCTAGAATATCAATTATAAATATTAGAGCTTTGATAGAAACATGTCAGGTAATTAATTTTTATAGCATTAAAGATACTAAATGTCCATGAAAGTGTAATAAATACAGCATATTTGTATTTTGCTACCTTGGGTATAATATATACATTTCTCTTTAGAAATTCTAAGTTCAAATTGACATATTGACTTTCACTTATATAAGTCAGCTGTAAAAATAGCTTATGCATGCCATAAACATTTAATATTTTAAAAGAAAATGAAATTTAATGAAACAAACATAAAATCTCAATGCTAGAATCAAGAACAATCATAACCTTAAAGGATAATTAGAGAAATGTCAGAAGAAACATAATTTGTCCCTTGCCATATCCAAGACTAAAACTCATATAATAATTAAAAAAACATCAAATGATATCTCTACTTGATTGCATCTTCTTAAATATAGTTTGAAAAGGGTCTGAGATATCTTGGGTGTAATACATATATTTCTCTACAGAAATTCTGAGTTAAAATTGACATATTGATTCTTATTTATGCAAATTAGCTATGAAAATAATTTAATATAAATTATTTATAATTTATATTTATTTAATAAATATAAATAACTACTACTCCTTCTAGGTACTGGAGTATGACATAAATATAACAAAATCCCTATCATTCTTAAAGTCCACAATAGGCAACAAACAAATAGACATATATGCTATTAGGTGATGGTAAGTTCTGTGGCAATAAATACAAGTGGGGGAATAAGGAGTGGGGGAAGAGGTGTGTGTGTAATTTTACAGGAAAGTCTTCTCTGATGAGGCAATATTTGAGCAGAGACTTGAGTGAAGCCAAGCAAAAGCATTAAAACCAGAAAGTGTTGTCAAGGCAAAGTCCCTGAGGCAGGGAAGAACAGCAAGGAAGTCTGTGTAGAATGAACTGAATGAGTGAGAGACCAGAGGAGATAAAGCTGGGAGGAGTGTGTGTATGTGTGTGTGGGCAGGGGTGGGCTTGACTTTGACTTAGAGTTAGATGGAAGCTTTTGACAGGTTTTCAAAAGAAGAATAGCAAGTCTGAGTTTATTTTAAGAGGATCACACCTCGGTAGCCATATTGAAAATAGATATCAGAGTAGAAAGTGTGGAGGTACACAGAGCAGATAGGAAGATACTCAATGATCCAACTGAGAGATAGTTGATTTGGGACAAGGTGTGAGAATAGTTAAGGCTCCATTATAATTTGCTGATAGCTTGTATGTAGTGTAGTTGAAGGAGGAGGAGGAGGGAAGAAGAGAGAAGAAAAAGGAAGGAGAAAGAGGGAAAGGAGGAGAAGAAATAATACGGAATTAAAGAAATAAAACAAACATGTTTGACTTAGCAACTGGAATTATAGCACTGCTGTTGAGTGAAGTGGGAGCTCCAGGAGGAACAGATAGGGTATGTTGAGTTTGAGACATGTGTAAAACCTTCAAGTGTAGTATAAAAATATCATGGTCTTGTGCTTGTCTAGCTTGGGTATAATATACTGTACAATTCTCTATAGAAATTCTGAGTTAAAGTGGACATATTGACTCTCATTTGTTATTGTAGGTGGAGAAATAAATATGTGAATTGCCAGTCAATGACTAGCTAGGGCAGAAGGGAAAAATCTATGAACTGAGTTGGGCAAATTAGCAGGAACGAGAAAAGGATAGTGATGAGAGGCAAACACATAGGAAGAATAGAAACGGCTCTGGAAAGCAAGGGAAGAGATGGTGTAATCACACTTAAGATTTTTTTTTAATTTATTATTTATAATTGACTTAGCCAGTAGTTTAAGAGGACTCAACTGGTTGAGCCTACTTCTTAGAGAACATTGGGAATAAGCTTTATAGCACCTGCCTTCTCAGCAGATCTTGTAAAGAATGGGTTTCCTTAATAATAGAATAGTTTATTTTGAGACAGAGTCTCACTGTGCTGCCTCAGTAGAGTGCTATGGCATCACAGCTCATAGCAACTTCAAACTCTTTGGCTCAAGTGATTTTCTTGCCTCAACCTCCCAAGTAGCTGGGACTACAGGCACCCACCACAATGCCGGGCTATTTTTTTGTTGTAGTTGTTGTAGTTTAGCAGGTCTGGGCTCAAACCCGCCAGCCCCAGTGCATGTGGCCAGTGCTGTAACCACTGAGCTCTGAGCTCCAAGCCTATCTGAACTTTTAAACCTGGAGGAAAAAAGGACAATGGTGGACCCCCCCCCCCCTGGAAAGCCATGCTTTGCATCCTGCCTGATATACTGAGACCTAAAGTAAGTGAAAAATAATCTGGGCAATAAGCTCACATGTCAATTGGGAGATACTAATTGGTAATTTCTACAATAATAAAATGAAAGGTGTGCATATATACAACTAAACTACAAAAATGAGATACTCTGCCTTTGTGATGCATTTGCCAGCATTTTTTTTAATATGACAAAAATTTAGTTTAGCCAGTCAAGCAAATGAGGAAAAAAAGAAAAACAACAACAACTCAGGCATACCATGAACAATGACATATATAGTAACCATGGTCAAAATACATGCCAACTGTACTTATCAAAAAGTAAACTGTAGAAAAATAAGGAGTTTTCCCAGTGTGAAATCTATGCATTTAATAACTGGAGTCCAACAAGCCAATTCAGCATACATATAATTCAGCTTTAAAACATGCTTAAAAAACTATTTAATCACATTTTTGTTTGTGAATTTATTTTTCTTCTTTTTTTTTTTCTAAGAGATAGAATCTCATTTTGTTGCCCTCAGTAGAGCGTTGTGGCATCACAGCTCACAGCAACTTCCAGCTCTTGGGCTTAGGCTATTCTCTTGCCTTAGCCTCCTGAGTAGCTGGGACTACAGGCGCCTGCCACAACACCTGGCTATTTTTTGGTTGCAGTTTGGCCATGGCCAGGTTCAAACTTACCACCTTCAGTATATGGGGCCAGCACCTTACTCAGTAAGCCACAGATGCTGCCCTGTTTGTGAATTTTTAATACTGATATTATTTTTGAAATAT
>CAUYON010059334.1:0-10724 GCA_963573935.1 Arctocebus calabarensis | reverse complement strand
ACTGCTCACAGCAACCTCCAGCTCTTGGGCTTAAG
The DNA here is from genome assembly GCA_963573935.1 of Arctocebus calabarensis. Classification (NCBI taxonomy): domain Eukaryota; kingdom Metazoa; phylum Chordata; class Mammalia; order Primates; family Lorisidae; genus Arctocebus; species Arctocebus calabarensis. Next base: position 10,689 of record CAUYON010059334.1, on the reverse strand, counting down.
CGATTCTCTTGCCTCAGCCTCCCAAGTAGCTGGGACTACAGGCGCCCGCCACAGCGCCCGGCTATTTTTTTGTTTTGCAGTTCGGCCGAGGCTGGGCTTGAACCCGCCACCTTCGGTATATGGGGCCGGTGCCCTACTCGCTGAGCCACAGGAGCCGCCCCTTTTCTGATCAGCCCTCCCCCCCCCATTCCCCATCATCAGCATACACGCATACTCCACAAACCTGGATCAGTCGTGCCCTCAGTATTGCTGGATCCCATGGGCTGTTCTCAGGCCTCATTTGTTAGCTACCTCTGATACAGGCCTTGCTCCCTCAAACTCCCTTAAGCGATGGCTTCCAGAATGGCTGTTCTGACTTCCCTCCTCCTCACTGACTGTTCCTTCTCAGCGTCCTTGTGAGTTCCCCATGTCCCTCACTCCTGTTGAAGGGAGCCATTACTGAAAAGGTGACATTTGAGCAGAAACCCGAAGGAGGTGAGGGTGCTAGCCGTGGGGGAGGAGAGTTTCCAAAGGCTCCCAGGTGGGTGGGTGCCTAGCAGATGGGAGGAGAAGCAAGGAGGTCCCTGTGGCTGGAGCAGGGTGAGTGGGCAGAGGCAACAGGGGCAAATCCTGTGGGGGCCTCATGGGCCATTGTAGGAAGGTTGGCTTTCTCTGAGTGAGGTAAGGGAAGGGTTTGTGGCTGAGTGCAGTTAGCTAATCTGTTCCTGTCTCCTCTCTGGGAGTTAGTTTCTTCCTGTCACATTCAAACTTCAGTTCTAGGATTTGATACAGGTCACTTAGCTGCCTTGGTCTCCACATTTCTAAAATAGGCGTAGAAGTAATAACTTTGATTATAGGGTTCACACAGAAGAATGGCTAGTGTGTTGGTGGATGTTGGAATGTTAGTTGCTATTCTCTAGACATCACTGATAATAACATTGTGGGGCCAGGCATGGTGTCTCACGCCTGTAATCCTAGCACTCTGGGAGGCCAAGGCAGGTGGATTGCCAGAGCTTATAAGTTCGAGACCAGCCTGAGCCAGAGTGAGACCCCCATCTTAAAAATAGCCGGGCGTTGTGGCAGGCGGCTATAGTCCCAGCCACTCAGGAGGCTGAGACAAGGGAATCATTTGAGCCCAAGAGTTGGAGGTTGCTGTGAGCTGTGATGCCAGGGAACTCTACCAGGGGTGACAGAGTGAGACTCTGTCTCTAAATAAATAAATAACATTATGAACATCAACATTCCTGTCACAGCAAGCCCTGGATGAAAACATGGACCTCTTAGAAGGCATAACTGGCTTTGAAGACTCTGTTCGAAAATGTGAGTCCCTCTCTGTACCTAGGCTTCCGGGGGAAGGAGTAGAGTAGCAGGAGGGTCCTGAGAGGCAGCCCCTCACCATCTTTGTGTTTCTGACCTCCACAGTTATCTGCCATGTTGTGGGTATCACCTACCAGCACATCGACCGCTGGCTGCTGGCCGAAATGCTTGGGGATCTGTCAGGTAAGGGCCTCTGGATCCTTGTGCAGATTGGGTGGTTCAAGGGTAACCTAGAGCAGTGGACTTTAGCCAGCTTCACAGAAGGACCCATCTTGGTCTCACTAGGCTGTTGTTATTGAAAATAAGACCTTGGTATGACATGTTCCCTTGCCAGGCACGGTGGCTTACACCTGTAACCTTAACACTCTGGGAGGCTGAGGCAGGTAGATTGCTTGAGTTCGGGAGTTCCAGACCAGCTGAGCAAGAGCGAGACCTCATCTCTACTAAAAATAGAAAAAACAGCTGGGAGGCCAGGCTTGATGGCTCACACCTATAAGCCTAGCATTCTGCGAGGCCAAGATGGGTGGGTTGCCTGAGCTCAGGAGTTCGAGATCAGCCTGAGCAAGAGTGAGACTCCGCCTCTAAAAATAGCTGGGCATTTTGTCATGTGCCTATAGTCCCAGCTACTCAGGAGACTGAGGCAAGAGAATCACTTGAGCCCAAGAGTTTGAGGTTGCTGTGAGCTATGACAGCATAGCACTCAATCGAGGGCGACAAAATAAAACTCTGTCTCAAAAAAATGAAAATAAAAAGGGCAGTACCTGTGGGTCAGTGGGTAGGGCGCTGGCCCCGTATATTGAGGATGATGGTTTCAAACCTGGCCTCAGCCAGCTAAAACAGCAGTGGCAACTACAACAAAAAATAGCTGGGTGTGTGGCAGGTGCCTGTAGTCCCAGCTACCTGGGAGACTGAGGCAAGATAATCACTTAAGCCCAAGAGTTGGAGGTTGCTGTGAGGTGTAACGTCACGGCACTCTACCGAGGGCGACAAAACCACTCACTGAGCTACTCACTGAGCTACTCACTGAGCCACAAGCACCACCCCATACATGAAATAAGTTAAGGTAAAAGCCCTATAAAATTAAGGATAAGAAAGCTGAAAGCCTCCTACTGGTGACCAATCAGAGAGTGACTTGGGGTGAGGAGCTGCTGCTGTTTCCAGGCCAGAGATGCCAGTGGGGTAGTCATGAAGTGGGGGTGGCCTAGCTTGGCAAGCCCTGATTTCCTTGCCTGCCAGTCTCCTGGCATGTGAGATTGGATTGACTGAAGCTTCTTGCTGCCTGTGTCCTTTGCAGACAACCAGCTGAAGGTGTGGATGAGCAAATATGGCTGGAGCGCCGACGAGTCAGGGCAGATCTTTATTTGTAGTCAGGAAGAAAGTATTAAGCCCAAGAATATTGTGGAGAAGATCGACTTTGACAGTGAGTGGTGGCCTGAGGCCTTAGGCTCTCGGGCTACGGGAGTACCTTTTAGTGGGGACCAGAGCTGGGCCCCAGAGGACTCAGGTATACCTGTCTTTGTTCAGGGCTAGGAAATGTGCATGTCAGACTCCACTGACCTGTTCTTTGAAGGACTGCTTGGCGAGGGAGGTGTGATGGGGATACAGGATTCCTGGAACTGCCGGGCCCTATGACCTGCCCCATAGCATTCAACAGGACTTCCTGGGGTCTAGGGGTCCTTACAGGATTTCTTTTTTTTTCAGACAGAGCCTCAAGCTGTCACCCTGAATAGAGTGCTGTGCTATGGCCGCACAGCTCACAGCAACCTCCAATTCCTGGGCTCAAGCGAGTCTCCTGCCTCTGCCTCCCAAGTAGCTGGGACTACAGGCGCCTGCCACAATGCCCGGCCATGTTTTGGTTGCAGCCATCTTTGTTGTTTGGCGGGCCGGGGCTGGATTCGAACCCGCCAGCTCAGGTGTACGTGGCTGGTGCCTTAGCTCATTGAGCCACAGGTGCCGAGCCCATACTCCTCTGTCTTACAGGTGCTGACCTTTCAAACAGCTGTGCTTCAGCCTCCTCCCCCGGAATTTCCCTCTGTCAGACTGGGCAATTCCTTCAACTCTGTACCTCAGTTTTCTCCTTTGTAAAGGCAGTTATTACACTTGACTGTTTACCCACCATGGTTTGTCCTAAGGATTGAGCGAGCTAATTAACTACCCATCATATGCTTAAAGCAATGCCTGGTGCATGGTTAGTTCTCAGTCAGTGCTGGTTATCATTCTTTCTGGCACCACTAACCTGTTGAGAAATTCTGTGTGCTGTGTGGTTTACATACTCAATCTCATTTAATTATCACTGATGTTCTAAGAGAAGTTACTATGATCCCACTCAAGAAAGCAGGGAACTTGAGCCCAAAATCTTACCTATCGCACCATGATGGAAGTACATATGGATAAGAGTTTGCATTTGGGATTAGGATATTCATTCATTCATTCTTTTTGTCTTTTTAATTTGAGATAGAGTCTCACTCTGTTGCCCAGGTTAGAGTGCTATGGCTTCGTAGCTCACAGCAACCTCAAACTCCTGGGTTCAAGTGATCCTCCTGCCTCATACTCCTGAGTAGCTGCCCACCATGACACCCATATAACTTTTATATTTTTAGTGGAGATGAGGTCTCACTTTTTTTTTTTTTTGAGACAGAGCCTCAAGCTGTCGCCCTGGGTAGAGTGCTGTGGCATCACAGCTCACAGCAACCTCCAATTCCTGGGCTCAAGCGAGTCTCCTGCCTCCGCCTCCCAAGTAGCTGGGACTACAGGCACCACCACAATGCCTGGCCATTTTTTGGTTGCAGCCGTCATTGTTGTTTGGCGGCCCAGGCTGGATTCGAACCCGCCAGCTCAGGTGTACGTGGCTGGCGCCTTAGCCCGCTGAGTCACAGGCGCCGAGCCTTTTTTTTTTTTTTTTTAATGAGACAGAGTCTCACTATGTCACCCTCGCTAGAGTGCTGGCATCACAGCTCACAGCAACCTCAAACTCTTGGGCTTAAGTGATTCTCTTGCCTCAGCCTCCCAAGTAGCTGGGACTACAGGCACCCACTACAACACCCGGCTATTTTTTGTTGTTGCTGCTGCTGCAGTTGCCATTGTTACTTAGCTGGCCTGGGCCAGGTTTGAACCCTCCAGCCTCGGTGCATGTGGTTGGCGCTGTAACCACTGTGCTGGTTCTCTTGGGCAAGAGTGGGACCCCCAAGCCCAGGGTCTCACTCTTGCCCAAGCTGGTCTCCAACTCCTGAGCGCAAATGATCCTTCCTCTTTGGCCTCCCAGTGTGCTAAGATTACAGGTGTGAGCTGCCATGCCTGACCCACTCATTCTTTTAAAAAATTGTGGTAAATTACATAAAATATAAATTTACTACCTTAGTCATTTTTAAGAATGCATTCAGTGGTGTGAAGTGTACTCACATTGTTGTGCAGCTGTACCCAACAAACAACCCTGCATTATCCCTGCCACCACCTTCATTCCTGGCAAATGCCATTCTACTTTCTTTCTTTCTTTTTTTTTTTTTAGACAGATCCTCAAGCTGTCACCCTGGATAGAGTGCCATGGCACTACAGTTCACAGCAACCTCCAATTCCTAGGCTCAAGCGAGTCTCTTGCCTCCACCTCCCAAGTAGCTGGGACCACAGGCGCCCGCCACAATGCCCGGCCATTTTTTTGGTTGCAGCCGTCATTGTTGTTTGCGGGCCAGGCTGGATTCGAACCCGCCAGCTCAGATGTACATGGCTGGTGCCTTAGCCCGCTGAGCCACAGGCGCCGAGCCTATCAAAAAGTTATTAATGGTGGTTCCAAAATTATCAAAAGTCCATAAAGCAAAGGTACTTTGCTGAATGAATGAGCCTAGTTTGTCTTAACGGCTGGTGAATACTAATATTTGGGAAAGCACAAAATGTTTGTTTTTTAAGAGATTGGCAAGTAGGAACACTTTAAAATTAAAAAGGAATTTTTTTTTTCCTCATGTTTGTTTGGTTCTTTCTTGACTTTCATTTGGCCAATGTATTAAATGAATTTTATATTTTATTATTGTAGGAGTTAGAATCCTTTGCTGTTGGTAAAGTTAACATTTGATGCTTGAGCAGAAAGATAAGTATCTTAATGCCCTCTCCCACCTGAAGGGAAGCAACTGGGATTCTAAAGCAAAGATGAAATCCATGCCATTTACAAAGCCCAGGGTGCCTAGACAAAGTATTTCATTGGTTTTCTTACCTTTGGAAAGTTCTCTTTAGAAAGAAAGGATGGATAGTTTCTCTAGCATACTTTTTGGTGGAGCTTGTAACAAGAAATGTAGGTGTCTGTTAGTGTTCTATATTGTAAAGTGTTTTGTTGCAAAGTTCAGATCATCAAATGCATATGATAGCAGTCTTAGGGATTTACCTACATTTTTGATTAGAAGATCAAAGGCAAGAACTTATCGGAGTGGGTGACTGAGCAGCTGTGCTCTTTCTCTTTGTTAAAGCGTTGCTTTTTAGATTCCAGGTAAAAGCTTTTACTCTAGTGCCTCAACTGATTTCACTTGCTTTGGTTGATGTAGGTAAGAAAGAAGAGCCCCCCTTCTTGGGCTCCTAGAATATTGATAGTAGAGACTTCTGGAAAGCAAGTTGTCTGTTTTCTTGGATAACGGCTGAGCGAACAGTAATGCCTTTGTAGAATGACCAGCAATCTTTTGTCTTTAGAGTCCTTCAGGTTTCTTGGGGGACATGTGTGTGCCTATCTCAGCCATCATTGACAAGTCTGGCTGGCCCACTTAGTCTGTGCTATTCTAGATGACCACCTTTTCTACTGACAGTTTCCTCCCTTTCCCCTTGGGCAAAACTCACCATGTGGTGCACAGGGATCAGGTCTCTGTGTTTGTCCTAATGGACGTCATGCTCTCTTACTAGGAAGAGGAAGAACAGGAGGAAGAAGATGATGATGAAGATGATGATGACACTGATGATTTAGATGAGCTGGACACTGACCAGTTGTTGGAGGCCGAGTTGGAGGAAGACGACAACAACGAAAATGCAGGGGAGGATGGGGACAATGACTTCTCTCCCTCAGATGAGGAGCTAGCAAATCTTCTAGAGGAGGGAGATGATGGGGAGGATGAAGACTCTGATGCAGACGAGGAAGTGGAACTGATCCTGGGGGACAGTAAGTATAGGGCTGAGTTTGGGCTAAGCCTTGGCACCCAGAGCAAGGTTCCTTTTCTTGAGTCATTGCAACCCACAGGGCAAACTACACCAAGGTTCTGTGCCCTATAACTGTTGATTTATAACTCTGGTCTCATGAGGAAAAGCACTTTCACCTCTCTTGTCCCCTGCTCTTCCATCAGACTGTGTAACCAAACTAAATAGTTGTCATCTCTTATCTTTTAAGTAGAAATTAGCAAACTTTTTCAATAAGGCCAAGACAGTAAATATTTTATGCTTTGTAAACCATATGGTCATTTTTGTAGCTGTTCAACTCCACTGTTATAGTGAGAAAGCAGTCTTAGACAATATGTGAATGAATAATTGTGGCTGTGTTCTAATAAAACTTTTATTTGCAAAAATAGGCGGTGGGCTTGTAGTTTGTCAACTCTTGCCTTAGAGGATTAACCTTAGAATGAAAGCCAATGTTAGTTCTCTTTTGCAGGGCAAAGCTGGAGTCAGTCAGAAGAAACTCTTAATGGGGTGCTGTTCTTTTTTAAAGTTATAAAGAAATGAAGGCTTATAGAGGAGACCTTTCCTATCTGCTTTTGGCAGATGTTTTCTTGGTTTCTGTTTTTATCTTTCCTTTTCCTTTCCTTTCCTTTCCCTTTCCTTTCTCCTTCCCCTCCTCTTTCGCCTTGCCTTGCCTTTTCCTTTCCTTTTTCCTTTCCCCTTTCCCTCCCTTCTCCTGTCCTATCCTTATTCCAAACAAGCTCCAGTTTGTTTTTTTTTTTTGCCTGGGGCCATGTTTGAACCCGCCACCTCCTGTATATGGGGCTGGCACCCCATTCCCACAGGCACTACCCAACAAGCTCCAGTTTTTCTAGTAATTTCCCATTAAGACAAGTTCCTAAAGTCAAATTGTCTCTCACTATGGCAATGACTCCTCAGTAACCTACCTAATAGTTCTAAGAGTCTGTTAGCTCTTAGGACATAAGTCCTTTTACTGAAGTTGTATTTTGAAGAAGCTTGGTCAGAGGGAAGGGGGCAAGTGGCTTATATTTGCCCATCTACTATTTATCAGCTTGTTTTTCCCAAACTTGGAGGTTGAAGTCATTCAGTGGAGTAATGTAATGTCATGGTTAGAGAGTTAGGTAAGAAGAACTAAGGAAGTAAGGGACACACGGCAGGTTTTATGACCTTTTTATCATGTGTGAATAGAGAAATATGGGAAACAAGTGATAGCTTCCTTCAGTGACAGGTAGTTAGGCAGGTAAGGAGAGTCAGCAAACAGCTGGCCAGCACCTCCCAATGTAAAAGAGTTATCACTTTACTTTTTCTTCTCTCTTTCTTTTTTACTTTTTCGATTCTTAATTTGAATATAAAGCTGCTCAGTTTGTATTTGGCTTGTAAAATTACCACCTCCTTTAGTTATTTAGAAAATTCCTTGTCTGAAGCTAAAGGTAATATGGAAAACTTTTCTTCTGTTGGTTATAAACATGTTCTTTCTTTACGTCGGGTGAGAATATATTAAGAATAATAGATGACAACTGAGGACATCTAAGAGTTGACTCTGGAATTGAGGTGGAAATGCAGAGGTGGCTTCTGTAGCTGTTGCTGTTTGTGTTTACAGAGATCCACAGCAGCACTTGGCAGAGCAGATGAAGCATTCTTGGCATCTGCTAGTAAGAGAACTACCCTAGGAAGAGAAACACCTTCACTCCAAGGTCTTCTGTGTTTCTCTGCTTATTGGCCCTATCCCTAAAACCTATATATTAGAGAGTAATAAGTTAAACACTGCAGGGATTGATTATTTAGATTGCCTTCACTGGCCTTTTAGAATGGGTGGTCACATCCAAGAGCTGGGATTGGATCACCTCAACACCTGGAGAATGAGAGCAGGCTAAGAAGGAAGGTAGAGAAAGGAATCCCATAACCTGAACATCAGGTGGGAAGTTAGTGCCCAAACCCTGAAGGTTTTCTCTCTAACTCTGGGCCTGACAGTTAATTGCTTAAAGAAGATTGTACTGTGTTCCTCATTAAGTTGCATTCATAGTCCTTTGATGTGATACAGAGTTGTTAAGACTATTAGTTCTTAATAACGGTACAGCTGTTGCTTAATATCTCAACAGGTCTCAGGTGGGGGTTCTGGCATCATTTGGTCACAGAGTGTATGAACACTGAGGGGTTCTTTGGAGGGCTCCCATAGGAACCAAGCAAGTCTGTGGTATGGGGCTGGGACACTGTGCAGGACTTGGCTCTCTCCTTCCTGTGATGCCTCCTATTGGACCTCAAAACTTGGTTTGTTCAGTATGTCAGGAATTTGTTCTTTGATCTCTCCATCTTGTTTTCCCACTCCTCACCAATAGTCAGGCCATGCATATGCCCACTTAGAACACTGTTTTTTCCAGCCATCTCTTTTGCTTTCAGGAATTTCTGGTATCATTGCCATACTTTTCTAGGTTTTCTTCCTAAAGGAGATTATCGTAAATGAAGGAAAATTTGAGAACGTGAGTTGTTCGAACTCTGCTTGCTCAAGAGTTGATTATTTCGGGTACTAGGAAAGGCTGATGATGGATTCTTTGCAACTAGTTGCCACACTTCTCCACATGGGAACTCTGGAGCCTATGGGCATTTCCGGGGCTCCAGCTCAGGGTCTGTCTGTCCACTTTCCTGAGGACTGTGTTAAAATTGTTTTTATAGCTTCCTATGAGCACTCAGAGTGGGCACTGAGGCCTTTCTTCTTCCCTCAGCAAATATTAGAATCCTTATGAGGATTTTGATCAACCAAATAGGGTATCTGCTTCATTTTTAGGGTGATTTTTGCTACCACTTATTCTTGCCCCTTGATCCTTCCAAAAGTGTTAGTGTGTCTGTGCCCTGCCAGAGAAGGCGTATGGTTGAACAGGGGATCCTTATCAGACAGTGCCACCTACCAGGTGTCACGGCTGCTTCCTCCTGGCCTCCTCCCTAATTTCTGGATAGGTAGCTTCTTCTCTGGTCTTGCTGCAAACTGGCCTGTCCTTTTGGGGAATTTGTTTCCTATAGATTATTATATTCAGAAATTACTGCCTTTGTCAGCCAGTCTTTTGAGGCTTGGAGAAGGGAGGAGCTAAGGAGTTTAAGAACAGATTAATCTCTTAATTTTGCTTGGACTTAGTCTCTCTTTTTAGTGGTCCCTTCGAGTCAGGCAGGCCTATACCTGCCCTTGAAGGATGTGAGGCCAAACACCATAGAGGCTCACTGTTCCCCTAAGTCCTGCCCCTTTGCAGCCATTCAGGGTGCCATGGGTGGAAACTTTAGAGGGTGCTGGCTGGATGCCTCAGAGCCTCCCAGGCTGGAAGTAGAGGGTACCATGGCCTGGCCCTTTGAAAGATAAGAAAGCAAGAGGTCCCAGGAGTGACCACTGTTGCCAGCAGTGGTATATTCTGTATATTCTCCAGAGCCAGCTCCAGGGAGTTAATTGTTGTGTTTTCTTTTTTCTGGAAACTGGTAGTTAACCTTGCACAGGTGCTTCCTTTCTGAAAGCTTCCTGTAAGCTTAGTGCATAATCTAGTTTCTCCCTTTTCTTCCCTTTCAGCTGACAGCTCTGACAACTCTGATTTGGAAGATGACATCATCTTATCTCTGAATGAGTGAGGAGCCATCACCACTTGGAAGAGATTCTTGGCAGGCGAGAAACTGAGTCAGATGAATTCAGAATTCTTTCCCTTCCCTTTCTCTCAGGGCTATCTGTCCTTTAAGGAACTGCATGCCCTGCATTCAGAGGATTATGACTTAGAGAGTCTCATTGGAATCTGAGGGTCCTTCCAAAAACAATAACATCCACAAAAGACAACAGGGATTAGGCCCTATTCTGCTTTCCCCACTTCTCCTAGGATGGACATAGCTTTCTTCAAGGGGGGGAAAAAAAACATGTCTATGGGGTTATTTCACAATATATTTTCTTTGTACAATGTTCTTTACTTAAAGAACAAGAAATAGTTTTTTATAAAATTTAAAAAAGGAAAAAAAAACACAACAGGCATTTATAACTGAGGGTATGAACTTATATCCACCAGGTCTCTTATCTCTGTGCTTCATTTTCTTTGGAAGAAATGATGTCTAAAGAACAATATAAGAGGCATTTTTACATACATATTTAAATGAAAAGGAAAATCGTGGTTTCTTAAATTGATAAGGATTAAGAATATTTTATTATAAATATAATATATGATTTTTTAACCTGTTTTGTTGCCTCATGTGCTGTCAAGTTAATTTGTTTTCATTTGTGCCAGAGGTGGGAAG
>CAUYON010059333.1:0-23560 GCA_963573935.1 Arctocebus calabarensis | reverse complement strand
ATGTGTGTTCCTCGACCTTGTCTCTTGGCTCAGCTCCAAACCGTTGGCTTTCTTGCCAAATTTCTGTCCTTTAACTCTCCTTCTGGACAGGAGCGTCTGCAGAAAGCTGGCTACAGACCGCCATCTTGGCTCCTCCCCCCTTAAGCCAACTTCTTGATGAAGTGAGGGATATTATATTTGACTGCTATTCAAGATCAAGGTGATGGCTATGGGACTATGGGGTCTTGTTTCCTTCAGGCACCAGAACAAAAGGTAGCCAATATCTGGTATGTAGTAGGTACTCAAATATCCTTGATATCCATCAAATGCTTTTGAATTAAGTCCCACAATATGGTAAAGAGAGCAGTGGACTCCAACTAGCCACATAACCACAAGCATCTTTTTCCTCTTCATGCTTCAGTTTCCATTGTTAAATGGAGATGGTTGGCCTGCCCTGCCTGACTCTTGGGCCTTATGAGGATGAAGTAAGGTAATGAGAATGATAACAGCTTACTTTATTACATATAGCAAGGATTGTTCTAAATCTTCCCTCAATTTCATAACCCTATGTCGTATTTTTTTTTCCACTTTGCAAAGTGGGAAACAGATCCATAGGGATTTACTAACTTGCTTGAGGTTCCAAAGTCAGATAGTGGGGCTGGGACTCAAGTCCAGGCAGTCTGGTTGCACGGTGCACACTGTTAACCACTGTAGTGTGCAGTGGAGACTCAGCTGTGCTGAGCAGGTACTGGACATGATTCATGCTGTCCACTGGGGACTTTGCCAGAGCCTGAACTACATGTGAATTGAGAGCAGGAATGTGTGCAAGCTCCTGACTTGTCAAGGCCTTTGCTCACCAGAGTGACATGTTGGATTTGCTATAGACATTTCAGACAGCTCAGGATTCTGCAGCTTCTTGGTGACTTTGCTGTGACAGTATCTCCTGAGGGTTTCCTGGGATTTGTCCTCTTAGTTCTGTTCTTCATTTTATGGATCTGCCTTGACTGTAATTAAATGATGGCTGATGTCTGTCTCCTAGTGGGGTGCAGGCACTGTTGTGGTGGGCTGGAGGCTGCTTGGTTTTGTGTCTGTAGCACTCAGTGTGGTGTCTGCTCTGTTCAGGAGTCACATCCGAACATGAGTGTTCTGGTTAAAGGACCAGCCTCAGAGAGCTGTTCTGTTTTCATTGGGGTGAACAACACTTAAAATTTACCATTTTGACCTTTCAAGAATTTAATTGTGGTGAAGATACAAGTGACAAAGTTTAGCATCTTTTTCATATTGTTGGGTAATCATCACTGCTACCCATCTCTGGAGCTTTTTCATCCCAAACGGAAGCTCTGTTCCCATTAAACATGAACTTCCTATTTCTTGCTCTTCTTGGCTGCTGGGCGACCACTATTCCACTTTTGTCTCTAGGAACTGCCTGTTCTAGGTCTCAATATAAACAGAAACATACAGTGTTTGTCTTTTGTGTCTGGCTCGTTTCACTTGGCATAATGACCTCCAGGTTCACATGTGGTAGCATGTGGCTTTTTTAGGCTGAATAATATTTCATTATGTGGATATACCATTTGGTTATCCGCTAGTGGGCGGTTGGGTTGATTCTACTTTTTGGCTTTTGTGAATAACATTGCTGTGAATGTTGGTGTACAAGTGTCTGTTGTGTCCCTGCTCTCGATTCTTTCAGGGATGTACTAATAAGTGGAGTTGCTGAATCATAGGGTTATTTTGAAGATTAAATTAACCTAATATATGAAAAGCTCTTCCCACAGATCCTGATACATAGCAAGCGCTCTGAGTATTTGTTAAACATAAAACTTTTAGGCATCTTGGTGCTTTCCTTAAAATTTAATGTCTTTGTCAGTTTAATATTTAGAAAGATGGATGGCCTAGTAGTAATTCCCTTCGTGAAAGTGACTTTGTGTGCCCTCTGACCTCACCTAAGTGCCTGGGTTGCCCGTGACAGGCCTGCATGGCTACAGGGATGGGTTCCACAGGGGTGCCACCTGGGGCAGCTCCCTCCGGCAGCTCCCTCCAACCTCAGAGCATGGGACTGGGAGCACCCAGGCTGTGGGGGTGGTTTCTGAAGGCTCCTACTCTAGCTGCTCGTGTCTTGTCCTTGGTTTGAGTCTTATTTCCAGTACTTTAGTCCCTTTGTGGAGCTTTGTAGCCTTGCTCTGTTCTCTCCCAGGCTGGGAAAAATGAAGTGGGGCCTTCTAATTGTTGTGTGGATGTTGGCAGTTTAATAAAGGCAGTGTAACGTTCCTTTTTTAATTAAAGTTTATCCTAAGAAATAGCATAACCATTCAAAAGGATCAAGAGGCAGGAGAAATGCCTAATGCAAACAGTGACGTGCTAATGGTGGGAAGGACGCCCTGGTGAAGATTTGACACTCTGCTCATAGCCTTATGCGTATTCTAGGTTGGATTTGCACAGGGATTCTCTGCAGTTTACACATGTCTTTCCTTCGGGTTCCAAAGCATTTTCTGGTTACAATCCTATTTTTGATTCATTTTTTTTTTCCACTCTCTAATATCCACTTGAAAACAGAGTTGAGGTAGAAAGACAATCACACTTTCCCTAAGTCTTTTAATAAAAGAAGGGACATGCCGATGGCTCCCATAATGGAAATGCCACCACTCTGTGACTCGATGAAGAATGAAGGCATCGTGTGCCTGGGAAAAGGTGCTCCAGCCTCCTCTTTGGGAATGAGTGTCTATTCAACTAAAGAAATCACATAATGTTTTAGCATTGTTTTGTAAAACTCTTAAACTCATGGCTTTACCATGAAGTCTATAAAGCTTTGAGAATAAAATGTTCAGTTGCCAGAACCTCTCTACACAATCAAAACCCAGTGGGGCAGTTTGTTATAGATAGGTCTGGTATTTACACACAGGATTCGAGGACATTTTGTGCTAATCATAGGGTATAGTGTCACTTATAGGGAATTCAGTCAGATTTACTAAGTAGAGCAAAGGCACAAATAGTGCATTATGGTAGAAATGGTTTTATTTATAAGTACACCGTTGTGGGCCTGATAGTCACTCAGATGACTAAGCTTTGAATGGGAGAAAACATTCTGTGGATGGCAAGTGTGTCTGGGAATTGTGTATGCACAGACTCTAGTTGATGTGAATCATCCCCTGGGGCTATAAGATGTGTGAGGACAGGGAGCCAGGATCGAGTCTGGTGCCTGGGGCGTGGCAGGCTTCCAGTAGGTCTCTGAACATGACTGCACAGTGAGACATTATGTTTTTTTAAAAATGGAAAATCTTTTCTTGTAGGGACTTTAAAATCTTAAAATCGAGGTGATACTCCCATAATGTAATACACAATTGCCCATTTAAAAGTGTTATAACTCAGTGAAATGCAGTACATTGAGTGTTGCATACCCACTACCTCTATCTAGTTCCCAAACATCTTCGTCATTCACAGAGGAGACTTGTTCTCCCTCCTGTTAGCACCTACCTGTTATGAATGTTTCATATAAATCATATGTGCCCCTTTGTGTCTAACTTCTAACTTACCACATTTTTGAGACTCAACCACATTGTAGGATGTATGAGAACTTTTTCTTTTTGTGGATTATAGTCAGTTGCATGAGTTTGCCACATTTTATTTATTGACTCTTCAGCTAATAAATATTTGGGTTGTTTCCAACTTTTAGCAACAGTGAAGAGTGCTGCTAAGAATCTGGAAAAGTATTCTTCTGGGGGTATACCTAGCAGTAGAATCGCTAGATGTATGATAATTCTATGTTCACCTTTTTTGAGGTAGCACCAGTTTGCCACAGCAGTTGCATCCTTTGATGTCTGTATCAGCAGTGTCCGGGGATTCCAGTTTCTCACACCCTTGCTCATGCTTGTTGTTTTCTGATTTTATCCCTTGTGGCCATCCTGGTGGGTGTAAAATGATGTATCACTGTGGTTTTGATTTGTATTTCAGGGTTCTGTTTTTAAATTAAGCCACAGCAGGGAAGAACCACATTTCTCCTTAGGGCAAATGCCCTAGACAGAGTGGCTTTTAAGGTGAATTTTGTGCGATTGGGAGAAGACGTGGTTTGCTGATGAGGCATACACTTAATGATGATTTTCATCTCTGTCCAGTATTCTGGTGCTTTTTGCACCTCATGTTTACTTCTCATGCCACCCTGCTCTTTACGTGAGGAAACAGACCTAGAGACTACCTTGTGTGCTTGAGGTTGTGTTATCTGAACTGAAGATCTGGAAGGGACGACTGTGCAGGCTATGGAAAAAAGGCCATGTAGGTACAGCAAGGGTGCACAGTGGGGCTGACGGTCCACCCCGGGGGCTCAGAAGGTTTTGTGAAGGTGTATGGAAGAAAGGAAAGGGAACTCTCAGGACAGAACGGTTTCACAGAGGAAGAACCCAGACCTGGCCCAGGGGAACCTGAGAAGCAGGGGATGTGGGGAAGCCTTTCAGGTATGGGGAAGTGGTGTTGGAAAAGACCCAGCAGGGAGAAGGTACAACTAAAGTGCAGTGAGTCACTGGACTTGGTGACTTTTGGGCTGGTGGGCAGGGTACAGGTGGACAGAGGTCTTCAGTTCACTGGCTTGAGAGTCCAACCTAGAAGCTCCTGGAACATTTGAAGCCTTTTAAAGCAGTGAATGGGTCAGTTTTTACCTCTATCAGCTGACTAGGAAGAGTAGCAGTGTCCTTCTCTACCCTT
This sequence comes from Arctocebus calabarensis, assembly GCA_963573935.1. Lineage (NCBI taxonomy): Eukaryota > Metazoa > Chordata > Mammalia > Primates > Lorisidae > Arctocebus > Arctocebus calabarensis. Next base: position 18,889 of record CAUYON010059333.1, on the reverse strand, counting down.
GTGAAGGTAGACTGACCTGGGAGGTGGGGGTAACCTAGCAGGGGAGACTCCTCTAAAAAGCAGAGTAGCAGCCCCTTACCCTGGTGCAAAGCATCCTTCACCCCCAAGCCAAGCAGGGATTATCATCTCCTCTTTACATATGAGGAAACCTGAGGCTCAGTTGCTATGTGACCTGCTTAAGGTCAGGCAGCTTACTTAGAGGGCCAGGCTGGACCCAGCAGGGTTACTGTGTCACTCTCCCCTAGGTGGAGAGGGTGAGGGACGGTAGAATATTGCTCCTGACAGCTTTGGCAACCTCTTACTACTCCACCTCCTTCCGCATCTCACCGCCAGTGAGGCAGCCAAAGGGGTTCAGAATATACATGGAGGTGCTAGAAACCTGTGGCTCTGAGTGGCAAGTAGCCCTTGCTTTCAAACCCCACTCAAGTCTCCCATGTGTAGACTCAGGGAGCTCACTTGAGGAGAGAAGAATGGTGATGGTGAAGGTCATGAAAACTAACCAATTCAGATGTTCTGCTGTGCCTCCAAAAAGGAATGAAAATAAAATCACTGCTAAATAAGTCTTTGTTCCTGCTCCCTAGATCATAAATGTTGAAGGGGATTGCTTAAATACTTCAGTTTGCAAGTACACTCATCTTTTTCGTGCAGTATATGGTGTTGCTTCTGTTCATACCTTTCTTAGCTGTCCCCATGCTGGAAGCTAGATTTCTTAAAAGAATGCCTTGAAAGGCAAACCCAGCTTTCCACTTTGGGGCTATGAGAAGGCTGCCCTTTTGCCCCTCCTTGGTTGTAGGACATGGTGGAGGTGGGTCTAACTAGCTCACTTATAAAATATTCATATTTATTAGAAAGTATCCAAAGCCAACTAAAATTTTTTCCTTTATTGGCAAGATTCCCTTTAGTCTTATTTTAAAACTTTTTGTGAAGGGCTCACACTTGTAATCCTAGCACTCTGGGAGGCCTAGGCGGGTGGATGGCTTGAGCTCAAGAGATCAAGAAGAGTCTAAGCAAGAGTGACACCTTGTCTCTACTTAAAAAAAAAAGAGAGAAATTAGCCAGGTGTGGTGGCACATGCCTTGTAGTCTCAGCTATTAGGGAGGCTGAGACAAGAGGATTACCTAAGCCTGGGAGTTTAAGGTTGCTGTGAGCTAGGCTGATACCACGGCAATTCTAGCCAATGTGACAGAGTGAAACTATCTCCAAAATAAATAAAATTTTCTGTGAAGCCTCGGAGAAATTCTTGAAAAAGAATAGAAGTGCAGTTCAGTGATGAGGTGCCTGGTGAACAACTGAGGTTGATTTATGTTGGTGTTTTTTTCCCTTCAATACATTTCTCCCTTACAGGAGAAAAGGTGACATGTAAATTCTCCAACTGGAGATCAAGGGAACAAATTCTTGCTGCTCAGACTCTAGGACTTTTTGAGCAAACTCCTGAATCTGATTCTTTCTCACCTTCAGAGTGAAGAGATTGTCCTTCCCCACTGAGTCTTTCTCAATGACCCTGTCATGCTAACTGGATAGACCATTGAACAGAAAACCTGTACAGCCCACAAGATTACTGTCTGCAGCAACAGCAGTCTCTGAATCCACAGACAAAATGTTGAGAGAAGTGGAATGCAGCTGCTGGTGAAATGCGTGAGGAGAGAAAATAGAATTTGTCCTGGATTAAAAATATTAAGCTGAAAGATGTGAAGCCTATAGGGTAACTCTGCTGCTCAGAGTTACGTTTGAAATCAGGACAAATGCAGCCGTGGCATTCCCTCTCCTCTGTAGCAGGGCATGGTCCTACTCACAGAGGGCCCTCCGTGGCAAGGTCAGCATCAGGCATCACCCAGGAGCTGGTTAAAAACCCAGATTCCTGGGCCCTGCCTGGTTCCCGTAGAACCGGAGGAGGTGGGGAAGAACCAGGAATCTCTTTTCATAAGCCATTCATGTGATTCTTCCACATATGAAAATGGGAGAAACTCTATTCTAGAAGCCTAGAATTTGAGGTCTTGGGGATCATTTCCTTTTGTAGGAAGGTGGACAGTTGACTCAGGCTTTCTTGGTGGGTTAATATCTGAGCTGTAGCCTCGGCTCGTGCTATTCCTAGGGTGGTCCTGACTGGCAACACACACTGGTACCTGAGAGCTCATTAGAAAGGTAAATTGTGGGTCTCACACCAGATCTGAGAGGATTTCTGGGAGTGTGGCCTGGCACTCTGATACAGCACGCGGTCCTGGAGCGTCTAAAACTTTGGCTCGTATATGACCTACTCACCAGCTCTTTGCTGGAAAGACTCATTTTAAGTTGCTGAAGGTTGTGACAACCTCTCCTTGAAGCTATCAGGATGATGTGCTTCCACTATAAATCTCATCTACAGACTTGCTTTCCTAGCTAACAGCAACCATATGATCAGCTGGTCCTGTGATGACCAGCTGTCCCGGTTTGCAGCCTTTCACAGCCAAACCAGGGAAGGTTCTGGTCAAACTGGGACAGTTGGTTGTGCTGGCTTAGGTCTCAGGGTTTAAAAAAAAATAAATGGTGTCCTACTGAGTTGCAATCATTTGACAAGCGTTTTCTTGATTGCATTGGGTAGAGGCGGCTGAGGCGCTAATAAAAAAGGCCATTTTCATTAGGCCTGTAGTGGTAAAGTGGCAGGCATTCCCTTGAATCCATTATCGTTTCTTTTACTTCCATAGGAAACCTGGTGTGGTGCAGGAGTACAGTGTGGGGAGGAGCTGGGCAGCCCAGTGTTAATCTCTGCTCCTTTTGTACAGTAAGTGCTTACCGTACAATACTGGTTGTAAGCCCCCTGGGTGTGAGGATGAAGGCCCACGTGGTGGGAATATTATATAAGCCAGAGAGACCTGTTCTGTGGGCTCCAGCCTGAGGCAGGAGGAGTCCAAAAGAGGAAGGGATGTTTTTAGTAACAAAATCATTCCCATTTGTGAGCTGAAGCTGGGAAGCTGTTTGGGCCTTTGCTGAGTGTAGCTTTTCTTTCCCATGCTCCGCTGGGTGATGCTGGTGCCCATGGACAGAGAATAATGGCCCTGTTTTATTCCTGCAGTCACTTCTTTTTCCTGGGCTTTTCAGAACATTTAAGGAACATGTAGGTATTTCTAATTTATTCCATCTTCCAGATTATAAGTTTTGCCTCTACAGAGGAAGAAGACCAGACTCTCAGGGAGAAAGGGGGTGATGGTATGGTGCATCAAATTACATAATTCAAACTTAAACAATTTCGTTATTGGTGTCTAATGGAGCTGTTTCTTGTGCTGTGCTGTTGAGAGGCCTGTTCCTGTGCATTAAGAGGCTGGCAGTGCTGCCCCGGGTCTCAGGTGCCTGGCTCACAAAGGTGTGGGGTGTTAGGCTTTCCTGGAAAGGCTTTGCAAAAATAAGCCCAGAGAGCTTAGGATTTCCAGGCATGCTGTTCTTTATGGGAATTTGTTTCCTCTCCAGACTTATTCATAGATGTGGACTGCTGTCCCTTGCTCTTTATAAGGCCTTGGTCACAGTCATACTCCAGTGTCTTTTTTAAATTCCTCAAATTGGAGCCAAAGAATAAATCACGTATCATCTATGGTATTTTTGAGAAAAGGGCATTTTTGAAATGAGAGGCCATATACACTGATGAGTGTTCAGAGATGAGTTACTATCAAAGAGGGTAAGACTAATGTTCATCTCTTAATAAAATGCCAAGTACTGCTTAATAGCACTTATCGAATGCTGTGGCAGTGTTATTTATTGTCCAAGCTGGGTGCATGTGGCTTGTGTGTGAAACACCTAATGGATATCACATACATTCCTACTCTGTTGTTGACTTTGTCCTTTGTTTTGTACCTCGGTGGTTCTGAGACTTAAGGGTGTATCAGAATTTGCCCAGAGGGCTTATTAAACAGACTCTCAAGTCCTACCTCCAAGACCTCTGATTCATTGAGAGTGTGCTTGTCTAACCAGCTCCGAAGTGAAGCTGATGCAGCTGAGAACCCCTGTTGGAACTGGAGTGAGGGTTGAGCCTCTTGAAGGCACAGACGTCTTGTTCCTCCTCCTCCTCCTTCCAATGTGTTAACAGAGCACCTGACACATTGGACTCAACTCAAATGAATGCAGCAGGTCATTTTTTGGACTTAAGTTTGAAGCTGTATCTTACTATAGAAGTGAATGATTGAAGCTTGGGTCAGTGAAATCACACCAGTGATTTCAAAACTGCTGCTCAGCTCGTGCCTGAGATTTCCTGTTTTGGGATGTGGGAGACAAGCATCCTCCCAGATGGTCATGTGATGACAATGAAGTTTTTCTAAGTACTGATTATAGAGCACTAGGCCACTGGCTAGAAAATTGGTGAAGGCTACTCTGCCCCCCAGCTACCTCCTCCGTACAGCAGAGGGAAGGCTGTTGGGGGCCATAGACCTCCCCACATGGCATATGGTGGGGAGCCTGGCAGAGTAAAGTAGGCGTGTCTTTCATGGAGTGACATCAACTGCTTCATGTCCCATAGCCACAAACTTTGACCTTTTAGGATCACAGACAGCCACATATGGTGTAATTAAGTTTCTGTCTTAGATTTTCAGTTTCTCTGTTTTACTGATGAGCTGTTTTGAACCTTCTTCCAGGAAAACATTAGCCCAACTTATTGGGAAACCAACACAGTTTTTTTTTTTTTTTAAATAAAGTATCTTAAGGTCCCGTAGCGATGGGGAGATGGAAGGGAACACAGGTGGGGAGTAAAGGACCATTGGTAATAAATTATTTCCCTTTGCATCTATGACTAGTGATAGCTATAAATAGTCAGAGCCTGCTTGTTCAAAAGTAGGAGAGAAGCTGCTGTTAGAAGAAAGCCCCCAAAACTTCAGAGTACCACCCTCCACTCCCAAAATCCTCAGTGGAGAAACTCTTCGCTGTGTCTTAAACCCCCCCCCCTCCCCTTGTGGATTGTGGCCAGATGTCTGGTAATGGGGACAGTGGTGTAGGCTAACTGGCTTTAGAATATTCTGTACAATTCTGAGGTCCTGCCAATGACCCTAAAGGAGTTAAACAGGCTTCAGTGGTAAATTGTCAGCTCTGTGAGGACAGGGACAGTGGTTTGATTTGCCTTTCTAGGAGCTGGCACTGGACCTGATGATGGTGGGGGTTCAGTACATATGTAACAAGTTGGGCAGGGAAGGGGTCTCTGCCACATAATGCTAATTGGGTCTATCCTTGACTCGATTCAATAGACACACTTTGCAGATGAGCTAAAGATCTGCTCCTGTCCGAGTGTTGTGAGGAGTGGTGGAGGGGCCCTCGCAGTGCATTTGAGAAGCTGGAATGTGCCCACATGTTGGCACTGCTGGAACAGGCATTGGTGTAAATGATGGGCAAGTGGAGATTGAGCTGCAGTCGCTGAGTGGCTGGCAAATCCTGGGATGAGAAAGGATCCAGGCAGCAACTGCAGCTTTGTTCCCTTTCTGGGCTTGAAGTTGAGCCTCAGAGTGGAAATACACTTGTCCAAGATCTGGATTCTGCTAGCGGGAGAATCCAGACTAAACCTCAGGTCTTCTGGCTTTTCAGTTTTTTCTGCTAACATCTGTGGTTTCCAGATGCTCTCGGGAGCAGACAGGAGCGTGCTGCATGCTGTGGGTGCCATCTCCCTCAGCTTTGGTCTGAAGGAAGGTTCTAGGAATAATCAAGACCTTGGACAGCACTGAGCCTGGTCTTGGGCTTCCTTGCAGAGCCAACCCAGCTGCACTTGGTGAGGCAGCATTGGCATCACTGGTCTCCCCCACACCTCTCCACCTCCCGTCCCCATTGTTGCTCTGCTCCCCCATGCAGTGGCACCAGCCCCTCAAGCAGAAGGATGTGCTCCTATGTCTGCTGTGGTCCTGCAGCTCTTTGCCAAGTTCCCTCCAGGGTAATGTGAGGCTTTGGACAGAGTTGCTTGCCCTGCTCAGACAGATGTCTGACTTGGGTATGGTTTATATAACTTTATTATATAAACTCGATTCTCACCAAGGCTTACATTACTCCTTAATTAGGAGCCAGCTGCCCTGGGAAGCTGGCTGCCCCTCTGGGCACTTGGAGGACAGCTTGAGTACTCTTTCCCACGATGAGCCTTCCTCAGTGGGACTGAGTAGCCTGAAGAAGTTAGTGCAGCTTTGAAAGGTTCCTCGGAGCTGTGTCTGCAATTGGATCTTGTGTGGTGCTCCAGCACATGAGTTTTCCATTGATTCATTTTTATTGTATTTCATAGAACACTAGGCGTGATAGATGAGAAATTTAATAGTCTTTACACCATAGAGTTCAAAAGGCCTGTTGTCCAAAGCCCTGCTCCGTATTTGGTAATAGTTATCCCCATGTATGAAGCACGGGCTTGGTTAGGCCTTATGCTTTAAACATACTGCTTTATCCTCGTGGTGGCCCTAGGACAAGGATACTGCAGGATCTCTGCTTTACAAATGGGGAATCTGGACCCTCAGGGTCCCAAACTCCCCAAGAGATAAATAGCTAGGGAGCAGCCAGGGGCTGGACGTCAGATCTGCATGGGACCCTGTGTGGCTCAGTGTCTGGAGCCCATCTGATCTGGGAGGAGAGGAGCAACCTGGGGTCAGCAGGTTCAAACCCAAAGCTGAGTGGCCCTGTGCTGTGCTGGGCTTCATGGATAGAGGGATTTTTACTCCCCTTGCCCCTGACTTCCTAGTTTGTGCTCAAGGAATATTACGAGGCAATCAGAAGACAGAATATCAGCAATTGCCACTCATTCTTCTTGAATGAAATTTTTTAAAGTTTGTGATGTAATACTTTTAGCCAAACCCTGAGGTTTTGGGGAAAATAGTTCCTCTTGGAAATGGACTCTGATGTCTAGTGCCTGCCTATAAAAGAGCAGTTGGCACACTTTTCCCTATCCTTCTGTCCGTGTGTGGGGCATGGCCTGGTGAGGAATAACTGGGGGAATGGGCAGAATACCTACTAGGAGTCCATTAGCTGAAGTCTTGGGGCATGGTTGAGACATGGGCTTACTTTTTTCCTTTGGGCATCTGTGATTTGGCTTTTTCTGCATTCTCCACAATTTAAATAGCATACGTTCAGTATTATACCAACAACATGACTTTTTTTTTTTTTTTTTAATCATAGCTGTGTACATTAGTGCAATCATGGAGTACAATGTGCTGGCTTCATATACAATCTGAAATATTTTCATCAAACTGTCTAACATACCCTTCCTGGCATTTTCTTAGTTATTGTATGAAGACATTTGTATTCTGCATTCAGTCAGGTTCGCCTGTAGCCTTCTAAGATGTACTGTAGGTGTGGCCCCACCAATTACCCTCCTTTCACCCATACTCCCCCTCCCCTCCCTTGCCCCTTTCCCCATATTCTTGTGCTATAATTGGGTTATATCCTTCATATGAAAGCTATAAATTAGCTTCATCGTAGGGCTGAGTACATTTTTACCAACTAAATTCTACCAACTCTTTGAATTTAACTTTTGCTGGCCTGGCCTCAACTTACCTGTAAAACAATACCAACAGCCATTGCCACTGTGTATTACTTCACAGTGCTGACACTAAGCTGAATGAAATAATAATCTGATGCTCTGGGTGCTTTAAAGAGAAGAGGCAAAGGACAAGAAAGGCAAGCTCAGGTGGCAGATTATTTTAATGCTATAACTGGGGCTGTGAGCTGGAAGTTTAATCTTTTGAAATCTGATCCCATTTGTTCAGTCTAAGGACTTAACTTGGGAAATCAATAAAATGAGTTAATTGCGTGTTCTTTTTTCCTATTGGTGTAGCAGCTCTTTAGGCTTTGAACAAAAGCTAAACTTCCATGCACATTAAACTAAAATAGCATTCGCGATGCCTGGGTGATAAGGACAGCAGCCTGAGTCCCTCCCAGAGAGGGTAACAATCAAAGCCTGATTTGCTCCAGTGAGGGTAACAAAGCCAGAAAGGGCAGTGGGTGAGAGAAGGCCTTTTAGGGGCTCTCCCTGGTGGAATCTGCTGTGAGAAAGACCCCTGCATTAACTAACTTCAGCTTTGAAGGGCCCTATAGTACCTATATTTGAGCAGTTGATGCTTTGGGAGACATTCTTTAAAGTGTAGAAATGACCTGCAATTCCTTATCTGAGCCTGGTAATTATTAATACAAGGCCAGCTTGATGTTCAGACATACAGAAAGGGAGATAGCAGCTCTCTGACTTGAATAATTAAACCATATCAGAGCAGCATTCTGTGACCTGGTGATGAGATTTTTCCCTCTGTTGAGATGTCCTTCATCTTTAGCACAATGTAAAATGTAGTCATTTGCCTCCAAATCAGGGAGCCCTGCAGTAAAATTGGCAAAAACTACCACCACAGCATCACAGGGAGGCATCAGTGACTCTTGGGAGGGAAGATGAGGCTTTGGATTTTATGTCATAGCACTCTTTGAGATTGCTTTAGGATGACAAGTTCCCTGAGGGTAGGGATTTTTGTCCATTTGTTCACTGTGCCCAGTCCTTAGACCAGTGCTGAGCAAGTGGATGAGAAGCTACAGAAAATGCCTCCTTACATTTAGCAATGTGGTGGTGGGACAGGGGCAGATGATGTGAGGAAACAAGTCTTGGGAAACAACTATTAATTCCCAATGAAGAGAAAGTGTTCTGATTATGCATTATTCAAAAGCAGTCACTCAGTGTCCATGTAACCTTGTTAAATGGAATGATTTTAAAGTTTAATGTGGGTGATAAGCACTTTTGTTACATACCTTAACAAAAGTAACTTTTGTTAATACCTTATTGAAGTAAATGACCCGGTTTGTTTTAATACAACATTGTTGTAGTGAAAGTAGAAAGCCATGATAACAGAGTTAGGCTGCTGGAAATTGGTTCATAACACCTTGACAATAGAGATTCAGCTGTCATTGTCATAACTGATCAGTTATTGAGCTGTGTGCTAGAGTCCTTCAGTTTGTAGGGAGTTCACTGTGGTGGCTGGGGGCTATGTCCATGGGGCCACTGGTGCCAGAAGAGCCTGAGCTGGCTTGGAGTAGCCCAGAAGTTACGTAAGAGGGTTTAACCAGTGTCAGGTGTCATACACAGTGCTCAAGGTGGACGCTGATGGTGGTGCTCAGCTAGCCAAGGTGTCTGAGTCTCTGAGCCTGAGCACACAGGGGCCGTGTCCATGTGTCTGCCGGTGGAGCCCAGCTTGGTAGGTGTATGTGTGGGGCGGATGACAGGGCAAGGAGCCTTGCCTTTCCCTCTTGATGGGGACATCTCAGTGTCAATTCTGTATTGTCATTGTTGGGTACAGAGGACTCTGTTTATTCTTATGACAGTGTTTCTCAGGATGAGGCTGTTGGAGCTTGTGATGCCATTGCTTTAATTGTTACGATTTTTGGATTCCTGGACATGTCCCAGCCTTCTGTGTGTGTGTGGGGGCTTTCATTCTTTCCCCACTGCCTTTGCATTCTCATTTTCATCCTTCTGCCTCTGCACTGTCACTTCCTTAGAGGTCACCACTGATGGCTCTCTATAATAGCAATCTTCCTCTTCCCGCTTAGGATGTTTCCAAGCCCCTTTAACATGCTCTACTTTCCTTCATAGCAGGTGTCTTGACTGCTTCAAAGCATCGGACTTTGCCTTCCCCACCAGAAGCTACCTCCACAAGTGCCTTGAGCTTGTCTTTCCCTCCTCTCTGTCCCAATGCTTAGGCAGTGATTTTCAACTGGTGTTGATACCGGAATTTCAGGTTCTTGGTCTTGGTGATTTGAAGAATAAATCCGCGGACCACAGACCAGTGGTAAGACAGAATTTATTTACAGAAAAAAATACAAAAAACACTAAAGCTCCTGGTAGAGAGAGAGAACTCAATTGGGGAGAGAAAAGCTCCCTCTGTTTCTCTCCTGGTCTTTCCTCGTCTCCGCGCTTAGGCTCTTAGTCTCAGGGTATATATGGGTGCATGGGTTCCTTGGTCAGGAAATGAATGAACACAGTCCCTTCCGCTGGGGCAAGGTGAATGTATGTATCAGTGAATGAACAGGGTTCCTTCCGCCGGGGCAAAGTGAATGAATGTATCAATGAATGAACAGTTCCTTCCGCTGGGGCAAGGTGAATGTATGTATCAATGAATAAACACGGTTCCTTCTGCCGGGGGCAAAGTGAATGAATGTATCAATGACTGGACAAAGTCCATTCATGGAATTGAGGCCTAGGAAATTCACATGAAATTGACCTAGGCATAGGAAATGGGGGTTCCCGTATCTAGTCCTAAGTGTAAAGTGAAGGAGACACCAAGGAGCAGGTGTCTCCTCAGCAGTTGTCCAGCCCTTTTTGGCTATTGGAGCCTCCCGTGGGGGGTTGGAGGTCCCCCTCCTTGCCTGCCATCCAGCCCACTCGTTCCTCAGCTGCGCTGCCGCCACACAAGACACCGCCAAGGTGTAGGCGGCAGGTCTGCCAGCTCCGCTGAGCTGGCCGGGGCGACAAATGTCCTGCATCATACCTTTTCTGCATTTTATGGAATAATTTCTGAAGTATAGGAGCCAGTTCTTTGTAGTTCTGGTAGAATGTGTCTGTAAATCTAATCTATCTGGTTTGTGGCCTTTTTTTTTTTTTTTTTTTATTGGTTGGGAGATTTTTTATTACAACCTCAATCTCACATTGTCAGTATTTGGACTTATAAGAAGTTGTGTCAGTTTCAGAAAACAGTTCAACACCTAAGAGATTACAGCATATTCTAGCACAAATTGTAACCCCAACCTCATGACCATGATTCGTCAGTTGCTAATTTATGGTTAGGAACATGGACCATGACTGCCAAGTCTACTCATACTTGTGGCCTCCTGGCTAAGTCTGCAAATAACAATACGAGTAAAAAGTTATCCATGCCTTTTGTGGATCATCTCTTTAAAAATGAAGCCTCTTTCTCTTTTCCTCTTCCCATGAAAAGACTATGGTTATGGCAGTAGGAATTAATTAACAATTGGGACAAGGAAAATGGTTTATGAAATATTAGAGGAACAAAATAAAAAAAAATTAGGTGCATGAATAGCCTTATAGAGCAGAGCTGTGCTGCATGCATAAGATTTTGACCACACATCTTTGTTTCATGAGAGAGAACTACGTTTATCTTTCACTTAAGCCACTGTATTTTAGGGTATCCTTGCTGTATCTTAACTTTTACTAACAGATAAGTGTAAATAGCAGATAATGTTCATCATTGAAAACAGGTGAAACCTACTAAATGCAGAATATAAATATCTTAACACAAAAACTAAGAAAATGTCATGAAGGCCATGTTAACCAGTTTGATGAAAATATTTCAGACTGTATATGAAACGAGTACATTGTACCCATGATTGCATTAATATACACAGCTATGATTTAATAAAAAATGTTAAAAAAAGAAAATAAGAAAAATATTGGAAAATAGAAAAAAATCTCTTCTATTTAATTAGGTAAACTTGGGTTTGCAAGATTTTCTGCATAGGTTGCAAATTTACTGACAATAAATGTATGTTATATTCAGCACCTTGAACATGGATTTAAAAATTTATTAATTAGTTGATACAAAATAGTATTTGTGGGCAAAATAAGCATGTTTAACAATAAAATATCCATTTTAAGTAGCACAGGAGGATATGATAAGAAATACTTTATAATTACTACTGAGAAATACTTTATAATTACTAAGTAATATTAGTTATACTTAATGGTAGTCAAATAATTATACAATATTTTTATGAAAACTCTTTCCTACATGTAAATAGAACCTTAGATCATATCTCCTGTAGAAACTAACTTCAGTTATATAAAGAAATTATTGCATTTAGCACTTATGTCATACCTATATTCATAGTCCAAATATACTTGAATTTTTGATCAACTCATTAGTTATACATACAGAGGGGTATTTCTTCTAAAGATGTTCTGTAGTTGAGCAAATCTATGAGCTACTAATTATGGATATACTTTTAATAATCTGCTTAAGCAAACTGCTAATTTTGAGATTTATGCTAAACTTGAGGACAAAATGCAGATGATAATCTGACCAGTTGTCAGAGAGAGCTGAGCTAAGTTCTCTGAGCATGACATTATAACAGTTGGGGATTTTTGTTTGTTTGTTTTGTTTTTCTCAACTGAGTAATAGAGCAATTGGGAAATACACATAGAGAAACACATAGAAATCAAAATATGACATCATTTCTTAACTACAGAATGTGACTTCTGTTACTATCCTTATGTTAGCTACATGATTTCATGGGTCAGTTTCAAGACAGTGATAGTAAAATAATAAACCGTGCATCTGGCCCTTGTAAGTATGGGACCCTGCATAAACTATGTGGATCATGAAGCTACATCTGTTTCTCCCTTTCTCAACATAAAAATAGTAGAGTTCATTTGTCAGAAGAGGGGGTTTCTAATGTGGCCACAAAGATTAACACGACTCTTTCCACATTTTTCAATCACCATGTGCCCTCAAGGCCAGGACAGTCTGAAAAGACCTAGGCCTTGACTGGACCTAGAAAGACACCAGGAAATGTCTTCTTAATGCTTACTCTCCCCACCCCCCAAATGATTCTAGTATATGGCCTGGAGAGTGTGTGCTATAGGGAGACAAGTATTTTGCTTCTCTAATTACAACTTTTTTTTTTTAACATAGCACGTTGGGTTAACTACTGGTCAACCGGTGGTAAAATTTTGCCTTGGTAGGTTTGAGGCAGAGGAGATTCCTGGTCAGTCCCAAGAGTGTTGAATTAGAGTATGGAGGTTGGAGTTAGAGCATGGTATGTATTCTCTGCTCTTCTCCCCAAATTCTTGGTCAACTGGGCAATAAATAAGAATCAATAGGAATCTAAGTCAGTTACTGTGACTATTACCAAGGGAGCTCCACTGAAGAATTCGATTTGAACTGAAGTCCAATATCAGGTTTAATACTTTCCAAACCCATTCCAATCCCTCCCCAGCCAAATTAACCTCTGCACTTAAATGAGGGAAGATTTGGGTCTTCACAGAACACACTTACCAAATCAGTCATGTTAAGGCCCTTGTCTTGTCTCACACTCCATGTTCCACGAAAACAAAAGATCATTAATAGAAAAAATGCGGATGCAATTATGGTTGACTCAAACTATGTTCCTGTTATTGGCATAAGCCAATGAAAATAAAGACTGAAATCTTCTTATTATTAAAAAGCTGAAGTTCCATTTTTACAGGTGATAGAAATTTGAGGGGGGGAGAGGTTGCTGCTAAGTATAGTCAGACCAAGGTGGCCGAGCACGTGGGGACTACAGGGAAAGCAGCCTTTGCTTTCCTCTCTGTTCTTTCCCCTCATCTGTTCCTTTGCAACATGAAAGTAGAAGATATAGATACTATGTCAAAAAATAAAATATTATTCAACAAAACAGGTTGCAGGCCACAGTTTGCTGATCTCTGTTCTAGAATTATTAAGAGACTCAACTTAGTCAACATTTTTCACAGTATTTATAATACATTCAGCTGTAAGTAGTTTTCACATTTAGTCAGCTTAATTCTCTTATCATAAGATACAAATTATAAACTAGGAAAAATTTATAAGACATATATTTGGAAGAGTTACATTGAAAAATGTTTTATACTGAGTACTTTTTAAGCATTCCAAAAAATGGAGGAGAGGAAAGAAAATAACCAAAATCTAGGTTATATTATGCCAGGCATTTTGGCTTAGAAACTATTTAGAAAATGACTTTAGTCTGGAAAAAAGTTGGCTTAATGAATTAGTACATTAACACTAAGAGCCATAGGTTCATGGCTTAACTATTATTACTCTTGCCATTTGCTAAACTTGCTTAGGGTTTCATTTTTGGAGGCAAATGAAAAAAGGATTTAAGTCCACTGCTTTCACTGACATTAATGGAATCCATTCATCTACCTTGCCACATTCTGCTTAGAAATTTACACTTTAAAGTTTATATTTACACCTCCAAGTATGCGCTGTGAGCTTGCCTTAAGAAAAAAAAAGAAAGAAAGCCATTATAAACTGCATTTACTAACTCTGATGATTTTAAAATAATTTCCATGAGAATTTGATGTATTAGCTACTTATTCATAGCATATGAAAGAACATAGTTTCTCTTCTATCCTCTAGACCAAATGAGACCATAAAAATGAATTAAATTCTCCTTTGGTGCTAATCCTTATTCCTTTTATTTATTTATTTGTTTTGAGTAAGTTTAAATTTTTTTTCAAATTAATATGAGGACACCATTTTTAGGTTACATTGTTCTCACTTCCAGGAGAAAGTTCCATGTGTAGAAGAGCCCCTCACTCGGGGGGCGTGTTGTACACCCCAACAACGTGCACATTAGGTGAGACCCTGCCTCATGTTTGCACTCCTTCTGCCAAATATCCTACCCCCATCCCCTTCCCTATGCCCCTGAACTGGACTATATTAGTGTTTTATCATTCTTATGAGCATGCAATTGTTTATATATTGATTTCATATTAGTATGGTGTACATTGGATATTTATTTTTCCATTCTTGTGATACTTTACTATGAAAAATGTATTTCAACTCCATCCAGGTAAATGTAAAACATGTAAAGTCTCTGTTTTTTTTAATGGCTGAATAGTATTCCATGGTATAGTATTCTACAAGAAACCCTGGTTCTTCCATTTACAATAGGTTGAGCTGTACAAAGTCTTTGTACTACATAGGTTTTGGATAAAACAAATCTGTGTTGGGAGTATCTTGAAATAGAAATATTCCAAAAATAGAACTTCAGTTTCTCACTATATTTCTGAATCCATATCAAATTGACATTGTTTGATCAATTCCAAATTAGGTAGGTGCTATCAGGAGAGACTCTTAAGTAAATAAAAACAATCTGTCCTTTTGAAAGAATAAATGAAATACCATAGAAACTATGTCTCTTTAAGAATATTAAGTTGGGAACATGTAGCCAGTGGTAGATCGTATTGTTTGTTAAGTATTTACTCCTCTTTCATTTGAAAGAATCATACCTACCTTTCTCGTGTTATTCGTTGTGCCATTTGAGGAAGTCATATACTTCTTGTTTTTTTTTTTATCTGTAATTTATTTATTTTTTAATTTTTTATTCATTTATTTATTTATTTATTTTTATTGAATCATAGCTGTGTACATTAGTTCAATAAGGGGGTACAGTGTATGGGCTTCACATACAATCTGAGATATTTTCATCAGCCTGATTGACATAACATTCATGAGATTTTCTCATTTACTATGTGAAAACATTTTTGATCTGTATTTAGAAGTTTTCTCCTGATCCTTCAAATATGCACCACAAGTGTGATCTCACCCTTTGTCATATACTTCTTTACCCAATGATGTTGGGATCAGCCACTTGATCTACTTTGGAAAATAGTCCACAAGTTCATGAGACATCCACAATATTCAAGCAGAAGAATTAAGACCCATCGTGTTTCTATCATCTGCCCTGCACTTTATTTACGGAACCAGCGTGTAGCATATCTAGGTTGCTCAATTTGAGAAAATCAGATCTGAAGGCTGCCCGCAGCATGTGATATACCACCTACATGAGAAATTAACTGTTCGTTTGTTTATAAGCCAGTGAAAAATACTAGACTATTTGTTAGTGTAGCATAACACGTTAAAAAAAAAGACTAATTTAACACTCATTTGTAGGTAAGATATTAATTATACCGGTATAAGTCTCTGAAATTACAAAAAATAAAGAAAGGAAGTTAAAATACTAAGTATTAGTAATAATGACCACTTGCAGTTTACTCATATTTGTTCATCGAGAGTTTTCCTAAGATTAGAGTACCACCATGCTCCGAAACATGAAATATTCCTTAAAAGGATTGAGAAAACACGTTTAGAGTTTGCCTACTAACCTGTTACAGGGTCTCTAGCTTAGAAAATTTTTCTTGGCATGGCTTTTAAATTCTACCTCAGACTGTTTGCTGTCCTAACCTACAACTTTATCCATCCAGATGGGAAAAGTATTTTTTTAACAATTATCAAAAATATCAACATCTATCATAAAAGAAATTAATTCTTCACATGGATTATTCTGAATTTTTTTGTACTTATGTCTAGAAAATTGAAAAATCTATAACCTCTTAAGTTTATAACAAAGACAGCACTAGATAAGTTACCTTTTTAAAAGTCTTTCTCTCTCTCTCTTTTTTTTTTTTTTTTTTTTGGCAGTTCAGCCGAGGCTGGGTTTGAACCTGCCACCTTTAGTATATGGGGCCGACATCCTACTGGCTGAGCCAAAGTCTTTTATAGTACATGAATAAGTGGGACATAGTTAAATTACTTGCTAAAGATAAACAGTTAGGGCTGGGTGCCCATAGCTCAATGTTTAGTCGGGTGGCCCTGTGCACCAGAGCTGGCAAGTTCAAACCCAGTCAAGGCCTGCTAAACAGAAAAATTAAGATTAAGGTTTAGCTAGTGCTGTTCACAGTATTCTAGTACCATGCCTCTAGCTCTTAATCATTATTTAACCACATTCATGTTCTAGTCTTCATGTACTTCCTTCGATGTAAAGGGCACTGCACTTTTATTTATTTATTTATTTATCTATATCTAAATTTTTTATTTCAAAATAGTAAGAGTGTACAAATGTTTTTGATACATGGCTTGAGTCTAGGCTATAAATGTGCCCATCCCCCCAATATAGTGTTCTTTATTACTCTTGCTTATTCTATTTTCACAGTCTATTTCCACAATTGCCCCATCCAGAGTAATTCTCTGAAGTATGTCACACCACTTCAACACTCAGAACTCTCTAATGTATTTACATCTTATGAAGGCTAAATGCGAAGTTCTTGTCATGGCTTTTAAGGCAGTCAGAGAACAAATTTCTATTCTGTCTCCCTGATCTCCTGTCCTCTTACTCTGCCTATAAATCACTTTGCTTTACTTCCATCACCTTCCTTTTTGTTCTTTTAATATACAAAATATATTATAACTTCAAGACTTTTTTACTTTTTCTTTGTTCTGTCTGGGATACAGTACAGAACACTCAAATCAAATCATCACTCTCTGTTTATGCTGTTTTCTTCTATATTCCAGTTACCACTGCTTATTATATTGTATGCTAACTTATTTGCTATCTTTCTTATTCTCTATGAAGTAAGTTCCATGTGAACATTGACTTTTTCTGTGTTTTATTTATGGCTGCATCCCTAGCACCAGAAATAGTGCTCGATACCTACGAATATTGTTTGAATAAGAATATGTGTTTGAGAGTGATAGATTCCATATAGTACAACACTAGAAATAATGCTAGCTACAATTGAACCCTTAATGCATTAAGGCAATTCCTGTAAAATTACATTATTTTCTATTTTCATCTTTTAAGTGTATTTTTAAGGGCATCTCTTTATTTCCTCAAAGAAAATCAGGTGTTAGCAGTATTTCAACTGAGATTTCCACACTATTAAGGGGATATTAAAGAGAAGATACAACACTGAGTCATAACAATAATAATCTATTTTTAAAAACTTGCAGAATTATTTGATCTCAATGTATAGCTAATCTAATCATTGAACTAATCATTTTCATTTAGTCCATTGCATTGATTTAAATGTATATCATGTCAATGTAGACTCAGGTGACTTATCATTATGTCTCTTTGATCACATATAAATTATATGATTATCCCTGTCTGTAAGGAACATAGTGAAAGAAAAAGAAAATGAAGTCAAAGAAATAATGGGAAGTGGATTAAATGTTATCATAATCAAACAAATTAAGTAGGGAAACTAATAGGTAAATTTATAAGACAAAATAAGAAAGAAGAAAGCAAGAATGACACCAATATAGCTTTTATAAACCCATTAAAATAATATCTTTTTTTTTTTTTTAAAGCAGTCACTGTTTATTAACTGACCAGATTACAAAAACAATCAGGGCACACACCTTAGTTCATTCTTCTAATAAACCTATTGATTTGGTCTTCCCTGGTATGCTGCTGGTTCCATTTTCTAAATACTCACTCACTATTCCTGTAGGTTTGTGGTATATTTTTATCTGACATCTAGGTAACCTAAATAATTTCTCATATTTCCAAATGCAAGAACCAGCCTCCAATTTTTATTTTACAATTTAAAATTGAACTTTTTATTTGTCAAAGAACTTATTTCTTTGTCCAAATGGCTCTTGCATAATAGCTAGGGGTTACCTTGCACACTATCTGGATAGAATATGATTATGTCCTGCAAGTTGGCATATGTTCACCTCCATCAACATTATTGCCTTTCAAACAAACGTCTCTGATTAGCTAATCACGGACTACATGGCAGAAGAGCATGCATTCTCTCAGTTTCCACTTACAACATGTTACCTTACCTCTTATTATTCTACTCTCAAATTTTAAAACCCATTGAATAGCATTTTTACCAGAGGATAACATAAATCCACCAAATTTGATAGTCCTGCTGAGACACAATTTAACTCAGAATATTTTACAACATATGGCACATTTTAATATTGAGGTGTCCTCTTAACAAAATTCCACCCTCCACCTGATTGGAAATGTGCAATAGGATTAAAACCATGTGTCAGTTTCTACACACACGCACATCTGAAGTTATGTACAGTGAAACAAAAGCTATAAAATGAATGACTAATCTGTGTTTTGAAACCCAGATATGAATATTCAATGTTGAATTAGTTCTCTTTTCTCAAGAAAAATTACTAAAATCACTAAGCACGGAGATGTCATATACTGAAATATTCACCTAAATGGCAACAAAGATGTGCATCTATTTGGCTCCACAACTTTTATTTTTTTTATTTTTTTATTTTTATTTTTTATTCATTTATTTATTTTTAAGTCATAGCTGTGTACATTAGTGCATTCATGTAGCACAATGTGCTGCCTGCATATACAATCTGAAATATTTTCATCCAACTGTTTGACATAATCTTCATGGGATTTTCTCATTTATTGTATGAAAACA
>CAUYON010059332.1:0-22437 GCA_963573935.1 Arctocebus calabarensis | reverse complement strand
ATTTCTACAATAGCAAAAGACATAGGGATACATATAGGTCTGTAAAAGGTGTTAATCTATTATATACGAAAGGAGATTAAATTTAGTAGTAAATCAAGCTTTAATTCTTTTTAAAAGAAAATGCCATGAAGGCTATCTGTAACAGTACGATCAAAACATTTCTGAATGTATATGAATCGTGCCCTGTGATTGCACCAATGTACAGAATTATGATTCAATACAATTATAAAAAAGAAAAAAAAATTCTTCTGTTTTAATTTAAGCAGACAATATGTGGAAGAGGAAAGACAGTCAGAGCTTAGTTGAGAGAGGCCTGTTGGAGGTGGGTAGAGAAGGGTGTGTGAGGGCAAGAATTCATGCAACTGGATGATGCTTTTCTTCCATGCATAAAGGGGGAGATTTCTGACTCCCAGGGTAAGTGTCCTCACAGCCTTATTATTTGCTTCCAGATCAGGTGCATATGATCTACAATAAAGTTGTAAATGATGTTGAAATCAGAATTTCTAATGCTATTCTGTCTTTGGACTAGACAGAGTACAGAAATGTTTCCTCCCGAAGGCAGAATAAGAGGGGAAAAAAAATTCTTTCCCACTATAGTAAATGCTTAAGGAAATTTGAGGGTAAATTGATTTTTAAAACAAACAAAAACCAAACAGTCTTTCTAGCACTATTAGGGATCCCCAGAGGTACCCTGAACTGGTTGCTATCACAGAATCTGGAAGAAAAAAAGTCTTAATTTCTTTGCCTTTTTCCTTTCTCTAAACCAAGATTTATTTCAAGAAGCCCTGTGGGCAGAACAACCAATTTCCGAGCCACTAGGATGAGCATATTCTAGTTTCAGTGGAAAACTTTCAAACAATCAAATTGTCTTTGAGGAAGCAGAGGTGACTGTCGGCAATGGGGCTTTTACCTGAAACTTCCACTTGGCCAAGACAAAGCGATAAACCATTCCAATACCATGGAAGGTCACCCGAATTATGTTGTTACTACAATTAGTTTACTGCATAGTCATAATTTATTTTAACTGAAGCATAGTTCTATTGGAAAAGGGATGAAATGTTTTCATAATTCAGAAATATCATAAAAACTACTTTGAGTATGGTCCTTAATATAAAATGAACATTTATCAGTACAAGGCAGGGAGGACGTGTGGCCATAAAGGATGTCCTGTGGAAATATATTGGAACATAAAGCTTTATAGGAACCATGAATAAAATTTATAAGCAATATAACTTTGGGGAAAATACACACTGGGTATGGATCACCCCAGAAACACTGAGTGTCAAAATAACTAACTCTTCAGCTCCTGTCCAATCCATGGTATCGATGTCATCAACAGCGTGCATCGACTTTTAAGTGTTTTATTTCAAGAATAGTAAGGAAGCAAATGGGATGTCAATGAAAGATATGTTTTAGGGTTTGTGCCCATACAATTCTTGAAGACTTTTCTACATTTTCACGAAAATATTTAAACGTGTTCGCATGGTTGTAAGATTTTAGAATTTACAGATTATGCTGATCTTCATCTAGTGCTGATCAGACTGCTGAACTGAATAGCTGTTACCATTTTGATTGCTTTAGGAAGTATCAAGATGAGTTTTCATACCCCAGCTATGCTACCACTTATTATAATGAAATGAATTAGATTAATTGGGACATTGTAACAATACAGAAAAATGATGTGGATGGAGATAAGTGAATACCCGTGTGCCTTAAGAATTCTATTAAAAAAGTTAATAACATGTTAAAACTAGACAGTGGGTTTTTGCATGCCATAGAGAGTGTTAAGCTTGTTATATAGTTTAGCCTATTTAATCCTCGGGACATTCATGAGATAGGTTATTATTATCTTTGTTTTGCCAAATTGGGGGGGAAAGTCTTAAATTTGTCTAGGCTCTCAGAACTGGTACAGAGTAAAACTGAACTTCAACTTTTGTTAGTATAACGAAGATCATGGGATTTTAATAGTTTTGATGAATTACAGGCAAATGACTAAAAGGACTTTTTTGGGCAGCATGAGAAAACTACAGAAAAAAGAGAGAGTGAATGTATCTGGACTCTTAACTTCCACTACTAATGTTCATCTTTATTGGCCAATGAAGTATTCCAATTGGATCTTCTTAGTTTGGTTTCTCCAGTGCCAGCCTTGCCAGCTATTAAATATCTCTTAGTTGACCAGCTTTAAGTGATTTCTGTTAATGGGATCAATCAATGTGTCTTGTTATAGATCCTTTTATAGACTTACATGTTGTCCCCTTAATACCATTACATTCAACAATGTCTTAAACTCAGTATTAGTTGTTCTGATTAGACATTTGTATGTATGCCTGTATGTTAGTTTACTTTCTCCTCCTAATATTTTCATCCATTCTGTTAAGCAACTGATCAATTCACTCTCTAATTCTACACAGTTTTTTTCTTTCAAAATTATCTATTGTCTTTGACTTCTAACATCTTGGACCATCATCCCTACCTTCATTTTCTTATTTTTTAATTTCAAATTAATATATGAGTGCAAATGATTATGTTGCATAGTTTGCATTTGTTAGGTAAAATACAAGTCATCGTTGAGCCCTTCACCCCAAATGTACTCATAAACCCCTACATTGTACCCATTAATGAGAGGTTAGCAAATCCTCTTTCCTTTCCCCACCCTTCTTTCCTCTCCCCTCCTTGAATTTAAATTTTTTTTTTCCTGTATGGGCATGTAGTTTTTCATCTACCAGTTTTATATCAGTGTCGAGCACACTGGATGGTTGCTTTTCCATTCTTGTGGCACTTTACTTAGGAGGTGTGCTCCAAATCCATCCAGAAATATACAGAAAGATGTAAAGTCTCCATTTTTCCTAATGGCTGAATAGTATTTCATAGTACACATATACCATAGTTTATTTATCCATTTGTGAGTTGATATGCGTTGTTTCGACATCTTGGCAATTGTGAATTGAGCTGCTGTTAAAAATTGTAGTGCAAATATTCTTACGATAAAATGATTTTTTCTTCTGGGCAGATTAACCTTGTAATGGTATCATAGAATCAAATGGAATGTCTACTTTTAGCTTTTGAAGGATTCTCTATACTTCTTTCCAAATTTTCTGTATTAGTTTGTAAACAGTATGTAAATGTTCCCTTCATTCCACACCCACGCCAGCATCAGCAGCTTTGGGACTGTGTGATGTGGGCAACCGTCACTGGCATCAGGTGATATCACAAGGTGGTTTTGATTTGAATTTTTTTGATGATTAGACATCAGGAGCATGTTTTCATGGGTTTGTGGGCCATTCATCTGTCTTCTTGGGAGAAAGATCTGTTCACATCTCTTACCCAGAGATAAATGGGTTGTTTGTTCTTTCAGACAAATCTGGAGGCATCATGTTACCAAATTTCATGTTATACTACACGGATATATTGATCAAAACAGCATGGTACTGGCACAAAAATAGAGACACAGATCTATGGAACACATAGAAAACCTAGAGATGAACCCCGCAACGGGTCAGCTTCTGATCTTTGATATAATAAACAAAAGCATACACTGGGGGAAAGGCTCTTCTATTTAATAAATAGTACTGGGAAACTGGATAGCCACATGTGAAAGACTGAAACTGGACCTGCACCCCTCACCATTTACAAAAATTGACTGATGCTGGATAAAAGATGTAAATCTAAGATGTAAAACAATAAAAACTCCAGAACAAAGTGTGGTAAAAACTCCTGATGATAATCAGCCTGGGAAGATTTTATAAAGAAGACTATTAATGTCTTTATATAGTGATCAAGGAAATGCCATGAAGGATATCTGTAACAGTATGATCAAAATATTTCTGAATGTATATGAATCGTGCCCTGTGATTGCACCAATGTACATAATTTTGATTCAATAAAATTATTAAAAAAAAAAATTCTCCTGCTTATTTCTCTGTTTGCTCTCTTTCTGGGAATACTATGGTGTATAAATTGGTCCACTTGCTAGTATCCCACATGTTCCTTACACTGTGTTCATGTTTATTTAATCTTTTTTTCTTTCTGTTCCTAAGACTGATAATTTTCATTGACCTATCTTCTAGGCCACTGATTCTTTATTCTGCCTGCTCAAATATGTCTTTGACCCTCACTTGTGGATTTTTTATTTTAATTATATACTTTTCAGCTCTAGAATTTCTTTTTAGTTTCTTTTTAGGGTTTCTTTCTCTTCATTAGTACTTCCATTGTATTTATACATATTTTCTTGAGTTTCTTTACATCTTCTTTTAGTTCTTTGATGATCTTTAAATTATTGTTTTAAAGACTTCAGTTAATAGATCTGTCATTGGATCTTTTTCAGGGACACTTCATACTAATTGATTTTTTAAAATTCAAATATAGCATACTCCTCTGTTTCTTTGTATGCCTTGAAAATTTGTTTAAAAGTGAACATTTGATTTTGATAATGTGGTAACTCCATAAATCAGATTTGTTTTGTGTTGTTACAGTTGGTGTTTTTGTTTATTCTTTTATTTTATTTGTTTATTTATTTTTGGAGATAGGGTATCTTTTGGCCAGGCAAGTGTGGTAGCATCATTATAGCTCATTGCAACTTTAAACTCCAGGGGCTCAAGTGATCCTCCTGCCTTAGCCTTCTAAGTAGCTAGGACTACTGGTGCATGGCACCATGTCCAGATAATTTTTCTATCTTTTGTAGAGATGGGGGTTTCACTCTTGCTCAGGCTACTCTTGAACTTCTGACCTCAAGAAATTCTCCTGCCTTGGCCTCCCAAAGTGTTGGATTACAGTCATGAGCCATCATACCTGGCCCTTCTATCACTTAAAAAAAAATTGTTCTATGATGTTTTTGTGCCAAGGATCAGCCTAAGATGCAAACTTAAGGATTTTTAGGTCTTTTCTGAGCCTGCACTTTTCCCTAGATATCCAGGGTCCCTTTCTAATTTTCTCTGTATATGCAGTTATTTTTGAATGTTTCATTTATGAGATTTATATCACATGCTCATGCTTAAACAATCTCCAGTAAAGGGCATGGAGGCATTGGTGCTAACACATTTATGAGGATACCCCCCTGAATCACAAAGGAAAAGAGTGACTACCTAAAGAAAATGCTACCCTACCAGCATCAGTAGGAAGTGACAAATTTTAACCCTTGAGATTAAAATGAACCCTTGTAAATGTCATTAAAGAGAATCACCTGAAATACTCTAAAGAATAGTTTAATAGCATTAAAATGATTTTTTAAAAGGTTAAAAACATAATCATGGCTGAATGTGGTGGCTCATACCTGGCTTTCAAAATTTGGAAAGAGAAAAATGAAGAGAGGCTAAAAAAAGGAAGCTCCCCCTTTAAGTCCCTTGGAAGTCACGTTGGCCAGGGGAAGAGGAATTTGCAACAATGGGAGGAGTGCAACGATATTGGAAGAAAGCATGCTTCTTTGTCTGTACCTCTGTGATCAGAAGTAGCAATCAATGATCGAAACACAGATTTCTGATATTTGAACAACAAGGTTCTTTTTGTCCACCCTGACTCTCTTGCAAGCTATGCTAAGCTGCTCCAGGAATAGTAGCACTAGGGGTAGAGGATGGGTAGCTGCTATTGTGCTAAGGGCTGAAATGAACAAAATAAACCTTAATTTACCATCCAAGCCTTCTCCTGGGAGTTGCAAACTTCCAATATACTCCTGAACGCCAAAATAATTGCACCAGGTAAGTTCTTTCAGTGCAATTATTGTCTAGGTAGGAATTCTTCACACTTCCTGCTCTATCACATTTCTTCCCTCCTTTCTATTGGCTTTAATTGCATCCCTGGAAATTAGAAATTAGATATGGGGTAGAGGATGAGGGAGATGGAAGAGGGGTATTTTTCTGGAAGTAGTAACAGCTGCGAAAGTGAGGATCTGGAGTCTCAAAATTACCTGGAGACTCTAGACTAGGTGAAGCATATTTCAACTATTTTACTATAGGGAGTAAGACAGGTGTATCATGGAGAATAAAATGGAGGTGTTAGAGAGTACTTTAGCTTTTTCATAGCTGACAACATTCCATTATAAAATAGGTGAGATTTTTTGGGGGGGGACAAATGTCTAAATATATGTGAAATTATGTATGTTTCTTTGTAAATTATTTTAAAGCCTTTTAGGATTTTCTAGGAAAAAACGTTCTTTAAGATTGGAAATTAACTATTACTATTCTTGCTGTAAATGGGGTTTGAGTGTCCACATACTGGAACACAAAGGAGCTACTTTATCTTCTTATCTGGTTTTCAAAGTACATCTGCAATCCATTCTCTCTGGGTTACATTTCTAACCCTCATAAGTTCAGTTCTCCCCAGCAGACAGGACCTGTAGATTTTTTCCCCTTCACAGACTCTATGCAATCTTGTCACTGACGTTCAGATGTCCTACTGCACTGCCATGATTGAAATATGGTAACTTCCAGAGGAAAGCAAAATGATAAACTATTATAAAGTAGTTGGCTTTAAAAAGGACAAATATGACTATCCAAAAAAGGGCTTTTGATGTCACTAAATCTCTTGGAGGAGTTAAACAGCACAGATTTATTGGAACGGCATCACTCTTATTGGATATGCCCATTTTCTCTATGTTTTTTAAAACTTATTTTCTCTTAAGAGATGATACTTCTCTCAGACTCACTCCCACTCTATGTCTTAAAGATGCCATGTAAAAGTAGCTGATCTTCATCAGGTTCTGGTCTTTTATAGAGTAGCTAGTGGAACCATAACTGGTAGCTCAAACAAATGGACTGTGCCTCATATTCATTCTGAACACATCACTGAAATGATTCACTAAAGAATTCAACATAATCATGCTGCCTATGTCTTAGGAAGAGGAAAAGAGAACCAAATATGTGAGCATCTCCCTTATTCATAAAGGTATCCAAGTATGCTTTCCAAAGTAGAAAGGGGAGAATCAAATTTATAATTTTGGCTTGGACTGTGGAAAACAACAACAACGAAAAACCCTTTTTTAATGGAATTAAATGATAAAGAGTTAATTATCTCACATAAGAAGTCTAGAGATAAGTAACTCCCCACTAATTGATTAGGGACTATATCTATTATTTTATTCTTATAAGATCTTGTCATTGACCTGACTTGCCTCCTGGCCACAACATGGGGTTGCAGCAGCTATAGGTGTTGATATTTTCATTGCAAATCTTAAGTGTAAGATTAAAGAAAACCTTTCCCAGAAGTCCTTTGGCATATTTTCTTTATGTTTCATTTGATAGATTTACATCATATGCTCATGCTTAAACCAATCTCCAGCAAAGGGTGTGGAGGCATTGCTACTAACACATTTACCAGGATACCCCCCTGAATCACAAAGGAAAAGAGTGAATACCTGAACAAAACGCTACCCTACCAGCATTAGTAGTGATAAATAGTTACCCTTGAGATTAAAATGAACCCTTGTAAATGTCAGTAAAGAGAAATCACTTGAAATACTCTAAAGAGTAGTTTAACATCATTAAAATGATTTTTTAAAAGGTTAAAAACATAATTATGGCTGAATGTGGTGGCTCATGCCTGTAATCCTGGCACTCTGGAGGCCAAGGATTATAGGCCTGGCACTTGGGAAGCCAAGGTGGGTGGATTGCCGGAGCTCACGGGTTTGAGACCTGTCTAAGCCAGAGTGAGACTTCATTTCTAAAAATAGCCAAGCATTGTGGTGGGTGCCTGTAGTCCCAGCTACTTGTGAGGCTGAGGCAAGAGAATCGCTTAAGCCCAAGAGTTTGAGGTTGCTATGAACTATGATGCCACAGCACTCCATCAAGAGTGACAAAGTGAGATTCCGTCTCAAAAACAAACAAAAAACAACAAACAAAAATCATGCTATTCTAATTTCATTTTGCCAATTTCATCCTAGTCTTTATCCACTTGTATATGTACTTTTATGTAGTTTAAATTTTAATTTTGTAGTGTAGTACTTACCATGTAAATTAATTGTGAATAGTATTTGTACTCATTTTACATTATCATCATCTTTAATGATTAAATTCTATTTTATTTGGTTTACATAAGGTTGTAATCCAGTTTCTACCACTTGATCCTTTTGCCATTATTCATATAACTGTCATTGTTGTTTAGCTGGCCCAGGCTGGGTTCCAACCCTCCAGCCTTGGTGTATGTGGCTGGCGCCATAACCACTGTGCTATGGGTGCCGAGCCAACACAAAATATATTTAGCACACATCAAAAGTAATGTTATTACCAACACATTTGGAAAACCAAGGGCAAGCAACTGAAAGATCATCAGACTTAAAGACTAGAGATCTGTCTTAACTCTGCTGTTTCTTAACTGCGCACCCTTTGACCAGCTTATCATTCTTTTGGATCTTAGTTCCCTTACTTGGAAAAGGTAAAACTGGAATAAATAAATTCTGTGATCATTTCCAGTTCAAATTGTCCATGATCTATGAATTCTAAGATGTTTTGAAAAGCTTAGTGTTTGGGAGTTAGTCTAGGATATTGACTGAATAAAGGCATAGAGATTGAAAGTTGGTGGCCACATTATAGTGGTAGAAAACTCATGTTTAACCAGCCCATTTTTATGAAAAATGAGTGCAAATACTTTTTAGGTACAGCACACACTATCCATTTTGCCATAGTTTTTTACATTCCCTGTTGTTTTACACGAGGCTGCTTCATACCTTTATAGTATCTGTCTGGCTCTGAAGAGCTTTGAGTTTGCAACCCCTGGAAGAAAGTGAGACTGCTGCATTTGAATGAATCATCCATCTGAGCTATCATGTAGGTTTCCATGGAAGTCTTCCTTCGAAGTATTATTGAAAGGCAGACTTATTTGTTCGTGAGATCTAGTGATGGTTTCCATGTTATGCACATAAACACCTTGTCAGGCATCGGAGACAGGTTGGAAAGGATGATTGATGGGAGTGGGCTTGTGAAATCACACCTGCTGTCACAGCAGATGGGGAAAAAGGCTGAAGAAACCTGTGGAATTGCTGATCCTTTTTGAAAATTCACTCATAAAAACATAATTTTAGCTCTTTTACATACTTTAGAAAGATCCAGTATCACAAACCAAATTCTAGGGGAGCAACTACAAGATGAGTTTTCAGGAGTATAATTTTAACAAAATAGCAAGAAGCCTTCACCAACCAGATGAAGTGGTGTTTGAGCATGGGGGTCAGGAAGCAACTCTTCCTTTGACAAGCAAAAATATGTCATTCAAGCCCTAATTGTTGGCTGGCTGCCCACTGGGCCCATAAGCCTGTCCTCAATGGATGTTAACCTAATCCATGTGTAGCTTTTGCCTTTGGAGCACAGCCTAAAGAGGAAAGAAGAGAAGAAATGGATTCTCTACTGAGCAAACCAATGAATAGGCAATTGGAATGTGGACTTAAACCAACAAAAAATCCATGTGCACCTGAGGAAGTGCTCTGAGGTCTCAGTTTTGACCTCATTCCATTGTTGGTTTTGTCCCTCACAACTTAGCAATAGGTTATGCTAATTTTATCTAATATGCATTTATAAACTTATTCAACAACTAGTTATTGAGTTTCCACTATATTCACTGCCCTGTTTTGTGAAAGGTACAAAGAATTGTGTTTGGGTGGGTAGAACATGCATTCTGTGCTCAGCTAAAAGCAAGGGAAGAGTTTAACAGGCTGTAAGACAGAGGCCTCAAGGTAGGATATGATCAAATCCAAAGGAATCTTTCCAATAGTCAGACTTGTTTGTGCAGAGTGGGAAACGGCACTGTGGAAGTTACATCTGAGCAGAAAAGGAAGACCTAGGGAAGCTGGGAATTGATGTGGGCCTCAAAGTACATGGCAATTAAATTCAAAGGTAGAGCATGGTAAGGGAAAATTGTTTCATATATCAGCATCGAAGGTCTCATGCAGTTCAATTATTCCTTCCTTCCTTCATTTGTTCATTCGTTCATTTGTTCAACAAACACTTACTGAGAATTGATTCCATACCAAGCCTGTTTTAGGCCTGGAGAATACAGTAAATAAATATGACAGATAGATATATCCCTGCTGTGATAGAGGCAGGTGGAGAATAAAACCAGCCAATAAGGGGAAGTTTCAGATACTGCTGAGTGTTGTGCAGAGAGCTAGAAATGGATGACATGACAGTGAATGAGTGGCCATAGCAGACTTGGTGCTCTTTGCTTCTCTAAAGAGGTGATGGCTAAGCTCATATCTGAACGACAGGAAGCAGCCAGCCATGCAAAGGGCAGGGGAAAAGCATTCCCAACAGAAGGAACAGCTGTGCAGAGGCCCTGAGATGGGAACACGATTGGCACATTTGAAAAGGCCAGTGTCGCTGGGGTGTAGTGGATGACAGGAGGGGTGGAACAAGGTGAGGCAGGGGAGGGAGTGCGCCAGATGGTGTAGGAGTTTGCAGTTTATTCTAAGTGGGATGGAAGCCCTTTGAAAGTGTAAGCAAAGAAATGATGCATCTGATGGACAGATCCATTTTCCTGCTGTATGAGAACGGATAACAACAGGAGCAAGAGGAGAAGGGGGACCAGTGAGAATGCTATTGTGGTAATGCAGAAACAACCTGGTGGTTCCTTGGATTCCTGTGGTGGTACTAGAGGCGGGGGAGAAGCAAACCCACTGGGTTACAGTTTGGATATTGAGCTGAAAGGACTTACCAAGGGGATTGGTTGTGGGATATAATGGTAAGGGAGTTGCCAAAATAGTGTCAGAATTAGCTCTGTTATTAAGAATGTGTGGGTTTCTCTGAAATGCTTCAGGAAGCTCTGTTGGAGAACTGAGCTCTCCAAATATGAGTAAACATGTTGTGGAAATAAATGAAGACCAGACAAATGAGAGAACAAAGGCTATTTACTCTGAGCTTGCTATAACAAGAGAGTCAGCTATTATCACTTGTGTTTGGCAGAGGCTTGAATGTGGAGAGAGGAAGGAGAAAAATTCATAGTGGAAAAAGGGGGAGCCTTCAGATGTGGCCTGATGATTGGAGATTGGTGGCATGGAGAAGCTGTGGGTGGGCCTCCTAGTAGCAGAGTTCCCTGGGAAACAAGTCAGGGGTACATATTTTGATTTCTCTGATTGGTCCTAAGTTGGAAGTGGGATAAAAATTAGGGAAGCTATCAGTTACTAAACAAGTATTGGCCATTTGGGGCTGATTGTTATATAAAGTCTTATTTGGTTTCCTGGATTGTCACTAAAGATAGAAATCTGGTCTGGGCTTGGTGGCTCATGCCTGCAATCCTGACATTCTGAGAGGCTGAGGCAGGAGGATTACTTGAACTCAGGGGTTCAAGGCCAGCCTGAGACAAGAATGAGACCCCATCTCTACTAAAAATAGAAAAATAAGCTAGGTGTCATGGTGAGTGCCTGTAGTCTCAGCTACTGGGAGGCTCAGGCAGGAGGATTGCTTGAACCCAGGAGTATGAGGTTGCCTTGAGGTAGGCTGACACCATGACACTCTACCCTGGGCAACAGACTGAGACTCTGTATCAGAAAAAAAAAGATAGAAATCTGGCTGCAAGTCTGGTTAGAGGAGGCTAGCTTCCTGGGTGTTAATTAAAGGGTTGGTGTTCTGGGCAGGCTGTTGCAGTTTGTGGATGGAAGTTCTGTATTTACATATGGTCCAGCCAGTGTCTATATATTCAGTTTCTCAATGTCTTCATAAACCTCATATTTATTTCTGAATGAGGTCATACATTGTTTTCTCTAAGCTCCTGCAACTCCATTTCTCTTCACTTTTCTGCTCCAACCTCAGTTTTCCATTGGCAATTCCTTTTCCTTCAATGGCTCATACAGCCCTTACCTCTCCCCAGTAATTATTTAATGTCAGATATGACTTGAGATTCAAATCCTAAGACCTAGGGTTGCCTGATCACACTTTATGTCCACTGATTGTCACTATCAACCCAACATGTTCTAGGGTTCAAAGTTTACCACTTGGGGGTCATCCGCAAACTTTGCTTAAGACAAGATAAATACAGAAATTGCGAGTCAGCACTCAGAAACATTTATAGCAATTTGACAAAACAATTTTCTATCTGTTGAACTTAAGATTTAAATTTTAGGTTTATATGCCCCCTTCACCCCGTTTTATCATTGTTATATGTGGAATGGAAATCTTTAGAAAAAGCACCTGAACTTTCATAGCATATGGTTTGAGAAGTACTGTTTTGGACTCATTAAAATAGCCAGCTCTAGAACAACTGGAATGAGAAGAGAAATCAAAAAGAAAGCAAACAATTAATGCTAGGGTCAGAAATAATGGCTGACTTGACCTTTTGCAGCCTGGAAGAGTCCCTGTCCTCTGAGCCAACTGGGGCTATATGGGATTTCTACTTCACCAGCTCTGCCGACACAGAGCACCCCTACTGCAAATGACAGTCTCTGTTGGATGCAGGGAAAGGGAGGAAGGGAGGAAAAGGAAGAAGCTACTTTCCTCCTATCTTTTTTTTTTTTTTTTTGCAGTTTTTGGCTGGAGCTGGGTTTGAACCCACCACCTCCAACATATGGGGCTGGCGCTCCACTCCCTTGAGCCACAGGCGTCGCCCCTTTCTTTCTATCTTAACCAGATTTTTTCCTCAAACACTCCCACTTCCCTTTGTTGGGCTTTATTTTAATGGGGCTCTGATTCCTTCATGCATGAAAGATATAGAGCAATGGAATATCTAAGTCTAGAAAAAGAAATCTTAAAATAAATAAATTAAATTTCATTTATTGAGTTTTTGAGTATGAAAGAGCACACATAATTTGAATATATGAAACATAGTTTAAGTTCACTTTTTTTGTGGAGTTCACTGAATAGGTACAACTTAGATTTTCTTATTCCTTTGCCACTACACAATGTGCCATCTTGGCCAGTTCTAATTTAAAGTAGACTATCCTATAAATAAATTCACATTGGTGAGATCATGTGTTCTGATTTTTTTTTTTTTTTTTGAGACAGAGCCTCAAGCTGTCACCCTGGATAGAGTGCTGTAACATCACAGCTCACAGCAACCTCCAATTCCTGGGCTCAAGCGCGTCTCCTGCCTCTGCCTCCCAAGTAGCTGGGTCTATAGGCGCCCCCCACAATGCCTGGCCATTTTTTGGTTGCAGCCGTCATTGTTGTTTGGCGGGCTCAGGCTGGATTTGAACCTGCCAGTTCAGGTGTACGTGGCTGGTGCCTTAGCCCATTGAGCCACAGGAGCCAAGTCATGTGTTCTGATTTTTGATTCCTAAAATATGGCCAGGATGTTAATAAGCTTACATCCCTGCTCACCTCAGGGTCTGAGATAGCATGTTCTAAAGAATATCCCCGAATGACACAGCCAATGTGATTTTTGTCATCCTCCAAGTCTGTTTTAGATTCAGTTTCTTCAATATGTTTTCACCCAATTGGTAGTTTTCCTGTCTAGCTGGAAAGGAAGGCACAACATCATAGCCAGGATCCTCTGAATCCCGAATCCATCAAACTTTTTGTCCTCATCTCTCTTATGAAATCATGGCATGTTCTGTTATGTTTTCCAAGTGATGAACGTGGACTTGCACCTGCCTTTCTCTGTTACCCTGAAGGCAAGTGTTCTATCATGACTCTCTTTCTTTCCCTCCTTTGTTTTCTTCCATAAGAAAGACTGACATGCTCTTGGAGCATATGCAAAGAAATTTTTTTTTAATCAAAGTAAAACCAAGTCTCCTTTCTCTACAAAGTCATTTATAACTAATGCTCAGAGCAAATTCTGCTTCTCTTTGTCATCAGCAGTGAAGGAGGAACAACTTCCTCAAGACTTAGGGGAAGCTTGTCTGCTCTCAATTCTCAGCAAATTCCTCCAGGGAGGTATCTCCAATCAACTTTAATCTACTCATCAGTGATTTTCTTTCAAAAGGAGCCACTTGAGGCTGAGGCAGAAGCTTGTCAAGTACTTCAGGCTTTGTGAGGAACAAGGAGGGATGGCACAAAGGTGGGTGAAGCTGGGGGCTACAGAGGAGCTTATAAAGGTGCTTCTAACTACCAGTAAACCTTTTTTGGAGATAGACTGCCTGAGTTCCAAAGGAGGGAGTGCTGTTTACTGTAGGTTATTTTAGTTTTATTTTTCTCTTATTTACAATAACTGGGAGATATTTTCAAAAATATCCACAAGATGAAGGCTGGGTACATTCAGCCCTAGTCTACTCAAGAGCTGCCAAGCTGACATCATACTGATCCACCATGCATGTCCAAGGATGGTGACCTACATTGACAAAAGCACAAACATCCACATGAGAAAATATTATATGTCTGAAATCACAGTCAGTAAGATGTATAAAATTATGAATATTTCCGTTATTCACAATTTGGGTAACCAAAGTAACTCAATTTCATAACAGTCTTCATTATTCATGTAATAAGAGAGACTGGCAGATAGAGACAATAAAACATAAATTGATTTTTAAAAGTTATTGGCCCTCTGGTGAAAAATCTAGACAGCTTTATTTTCAGGTTTGAAGTTAATTCAAAGTGGGGAGGGATGGCTAGTATATTGCAATGTTGGGTAGTACAGTTAGGATTCAAAAGGGTTAAATGTAGGGTGGCGCTTGTGGCTCAGTGAGTAGGGCGCTGGCCCCATATGACGGAGGCGGCGGGTTCAAACCCAGCCCTGGCCAAAAACTGCAAAAAATAAAGGTTAAATGTAAAGCATTTATATTTATAAAACTGTAGAACAGTTTAAAGCTATAAAGTATCTTATTTGCAAATATTAATAAAACACCAATTTACACAAGTAGAAGATGGGGAGATCTGGCTTGACAATACTAAGATTGGGGGGGAATGATAGATTGAATCATAAGCTGAAAAATATTTAGTAGTCTGGTTAAAATAAAGGAAATAGCCACCAAACTTCAAAGCTGTACAACTTTTGGCTGTGTGTGTATAAACAAAAGAATACAAAACCAGGAAGAAAATATTCCCTTGGTACTGCTGACTGTCCAGGTAATGTTTGGAATTTTGTGTAACAAGAGCATGTTTTGAGCAGGATGGCCATGTTGGTGGAGGGATTGATCTGTAACATAGGACTAAGACACCGACTCCCATGTGAACTATGCATCATAATAACTTCCCAGTTTTCTGAATTGAGATAAACTCCACATACTTCACGTGTGTAATCGGATGATGAGTCTTGATGTTTGTGCACACTCTGAAACATCACTACAGCCAAGATAATGAACATATTCATCATCATCCCCCAAAGTTTCTTTGTGCCTATTGGTAACTATCTCTTTCTCTATCTCCTCCCCATCCCCAGGCAAACACTGATGTGCTTTCTGTTACTATTAACTACTTTATACTGTTAATAATTTTATTTAAAAGGAATCATGTTATGTACTTGTTGTGGGGTCTTTTATGCAGCCTAGTTATTTAGCATTCATTCATGTTGTTTGTATCAATATTTCTTTCTTTTTTTTTTTTTGAGGCAGTCTCACTTTGTCACCATTATTATTTGTAGAGTGCAGTGGCTTCATAGGTCACAGCAACTTTAAACTCTTGGGCTCAAATGATCCTCTTGCCTCAGTTTTTCATTTTTAGGAGAGACGGGGTCTCACTCTTGCTCAGGCTGGTCTCAAGCTTGTGATCTCAAGCAATCCATCTGCCTCAGCCTCCCAAAGTGCTAGGGGTAATATTCCATTTAATTTCTAGTTTTTGGTTATTACAGATGAAGAGGCTATGAACATACCTGTAAAGTCTTTGTGTAGATATGTGCTTCTTTCCTTGTGGCTAAAATACCTAGGAGTGGAATGGCTGGGTCATATGCATCCCCAACTTCTACTTGTGTAAATTGTATAAACAGTACTACACTGTTTTTCAAAGTGTTTGGATTATTTCATATTCCCATCAACAGCACATAAGAGCTCCAGTTCCTCCACATCTTTACTGACCCTTGTATGGCTAACACTTGTATGGCTGGTCTTTTAAATTTTAGTCATACTAATAGGACATGGTTTCTTGTGATTTTAAGTTGCTATTTATTTATTTATTTGTGTTTTGAGACAGAATGCCACTCTGTCATCCTAGGTAGAGTGCTGTGTTGTCATCATAGTTCATAGCAACCTCAAACTCTTGCCTTAGCCTCCCGAGTAGCTGGGACCACAGGCACCTGCCACAACACCCTGCTAGTTCTTTCTACTTTTAGTAGAAATAGGGTTTCGCTCTTGCTCAGGCTGGTCTCAAACTCTTGAGCTCAAGCAATCCACTCACCTCGGTCTCCCAGAATGCTGGAATTACAGGCATTAGTCACAGTGCCTGGGCCTCTTTAACTTGATTTTATATGAATAAAGACCCCAAGCATCTTCTTGTGCTTATTTCCCATCTGTATGTGTTGGTGAGTTGATAATATCTATTCAGATTCTTCCTCCATTTTATATTGGGTGTTTTCTTTTTATTGAGTTTTGAGAGTTCATTACTCATTCTGGATACAAGTCTTTTTATGTAATATATGATTTGAAAATATGCACTTTCCAGTCTATGTCTACTTGTTCACTTAATAGTGTCTCTTAAAGAGCATACGTGTTAAATTTTGATGAAGTACAATTTATCAATACTTTCTTTTTAATGGACTGTTTTGGTGTCTTATACATGGTGTCCATAAAGTTTGTGTGCAACTTAAAATAGACAACTATCCAATGTACTCAATACTAACATGAAGCCAGCAGACGATCTCGTACATGCCCACATAAGAAAAAAACTCAATTCAATTCAAGTTGGGGAGGAGAGGGAGTAAAGAAGGGGGATGAGTGGAGGAGGGAGGGAGATTGGTGTTAATGGGCACAATATGGGGACATATAGCACATCTCTTGGGTGCAGGACACAACTACAAGAGGGACTCTACCTAACAAATGCAAATATTGTAACCTAGTTGTTTGTACACCCACATTAACCTGAAATTAAAAAAAAAAAAGAAACCCTTGTTTGCTCCACAGTCAAACAGATTTTCTTGTACGTATCTTTCTAAAAGTTTTATATTGTTAGATTTTACACATAAGTCTACGATCCATTTTGAGGTTTTTGGTGGATTTGTTTATGGTACAAGACTTGGATTGAAGTTCATATTTTTATATAAGTATATTCATATTTTCTACCATCTTTTGTTGACAAAGCTATTCTTTTGCCATTGAATAGTCTTTGTAATTGTGTTGAAATGTGTCTATATATGTATACATATAGTTCTGGACTCTTCTTTTGTTCCATTGTTCTCCATTGATACATTTGTCTATCTTGACACCAATACCACACAGTCTTGGTTACTGCCAACTATACATGGTATGAGTCTTGAAGTCAAGCAATGTCAGACTTTAACTTTGCTTTTCATTTTCAAAGTTGTTTGGCTACTTCAAGTCCTTTGTATTTCCATACAAACTTTAAAATCAGCTTATTACTTTCTACCAAAAATGTCTGTAGGGATTTTGATTGTGATCGTATTTATTCTATGAACTGATTTAGGATCTTCCACATAAATTAATATTAAATTTTTCAACACCTAAATAAAAGATACCTCTTAATTTAGGTCTTCCTTAGTTTTTCTCAGAAATATTTTGTAGATTTTCGTGTACAAGTCTTTCCTATCTTTTGTCAGATATATCTCTAAGTATTTTGTATTCTTAATGCTATTATAAATGATATTGTTTTAAAATGTCAATTTCCAATTGCAATTGAAAAAATACAGTTGTTTCTGTGTATTGAACTTGTATCCTGAACCTTTGTTAATTCCCCTTTTTTGTTCTAATAGGGGCTTTTTAATAGCTTTTTCTTTCATTTTATATGTAATGATTTTGTCATCTGAAAATGACAGTTTATTTATTTTCAATTTTGCTGACTTTTATTTCTTTCTTTCTCTATATGTACATATGTGCATATATATAAACTTATTTATAAAAGTTATATATAAAATATATAATTAAAAATTCTTACTGTCTTAATTTTGACAATTTATGTTACGTTCACTAATCTTTTCTTCTGTGATGTCTAGTCTGTCATTAATCCTATTTAACAATTTTTTTTTTAAAACAATCTTACTCTGTCACCCTAGCAAGAGTGCAGTGGTATCAGTAATAGCTCGCTGAACCCTCAAACTCCTGGGCTCAAGCGATCCTTCTACCTTAACCTCCCTGGTAACTGGGACTATAGGCATGTGCCACTGTACTAGGCTCATTTTTCTATTTTTAGTAGGGACAATGTCTCACTTTTGCTCAGGCTGGTCTCAAACTCCTGAGCTCAAATGATTCTCCTGCTTTGGTCTCCCAGTTATAGGAGGGCTAGGATTATAGGTGTAAGCCACTATGCCTAGCCAATTCAATAACATTTTTTCCTCCTATGTTGTCTTAGCCCTTTTTGTCTCCAGAAGTGGGGAGACTATAAAATTTATAATAAACAAAAATTTTTTGGCTCAAGGTTCCGGAGGCTGGGAAATCCTAGTGCATGGCACCAGTGTCTGGCAAGGAACTTCATACTATGTTATCCCATGGCAGGAAGCAGAAGGTCAAGGGAAGCTGAGAGCAAGGGGGTAAGAGAGGGTCAAATTTGCTTTTATATCCAAGCCACTTTAACAGTAAATAAAAAGTTCATAACAACATTAGTCCATTCATGAAGGCAGAGCCATCAAGACCCATCATCTCTTAATAGCCCCACCTCTCAACACTGTTGCATTGGGGATTTAATTTCCAGCACATAAAATTGGGGAGCCACATTCAAATCATAATACATATTATAGTTTTTATTTCTGGAAATTTAGTTTTTTTTTCCTTTCCCAAGTCTCTATTTAACTTTTTAAATATAAGGAATATAGTCAAAATAATGATTTTAATGTCCTTAACCTGCCAATTTTAATATTTGTGTCAGTTTTAGGTCAGTTTTGATTGATTTATTTTTTCCCTCATTATGAGGAATTAATAACTGTTGGAACAAACCCCTGAATGAGATAAAAATAAATCCTAATATAACAATTGATTAGCAGGTCTAAAATTAAATAGTCCAAATTACAACATAAAATCAGAGGATCCATGAAAAATGTTTTCAAAGAGAAGACAGATATATTATGAATTGATTGTCAAGAACGTGAAAGTACAAAATATGCTATTGATGAGAGGAAAGTAAAATTAATCTCTACCAATGAAAAGTAACAGCAACAGCAACAAAGGGGCATACATTTAGAAATAAGAGAAAACTAAAAGTGCATATGAGAAAGTCATGTTAGGAAAAAGAAGTAAATTCTGATTTGAGCAATTGATGGAAATGAAGAAGCAGCACTTTCTGAAATAATAAAGCAAAATTTCATATATTTCAGGAAGACCAAGAAGACCCACGAATGTTTGCTATTCATGTAGACTTTCTTCAGGTTTGTCATAATTGTAGAGATAATCGTATTCCTGGGATTTATTTAGTTTTCCTCCTTGAAATTTAATTTTCTTTTTTATAGGTTATTATTTTTTTTTCAGAGCAACCTCTTTCAATTTGTTTCCTACAAAGTTTCCAACTTTGTACTTGTTTTAAAAATTAAAAAGAAAATTGTTGTTGCTGTTCTTTTTCTTTAGTGGTACTTCAGATGCTTACAGATCATTGATGAAGTATTACTTCTTGGAAACTTAAACTCATACCCATTAAGAGACACATGTTAAAACACTCACAATCACTCAAACCTTTTAATGTTTTTTCTTAATCTTTATTCTTAACTTCAAAGAGAAATTTTGGGATGGGATAGTTCTTGTTTTGAAGAAATCATTTTCCGAAGTTCATTGATGCCTAAGTTTCCCTTTTAGTTTGTTTTTCCTGTCAGGTTTAAATAAAATTATATCTCATAGACTTATTTATAAAGGAGAGAAGAAAGATGTATTGACTGTCTCTGTTTTGGGCAGGACATTTATCATTTATTTATTTTCTTCCATTCTTCTCTTCTAAGTGCTACATTTCATTAATAAAATCTGAGATTTCATATACAGATTATTTTTGTTAATATCTTTTAGATCATTTGTTTATCATCTTTCTAACTAAAGAGTTATATTTGGCACTATTTTTACTTTTAATAAACGTGAATAGCAATTATTTTTTATTTTATTTATTTATTTATTTATTTATTGCAGTTTTGGGCCAGGGTTGGGTTTTACCCACCACCTGTGGTATATGGGGCCGGTGCCCTTCTCCTTTGAACCACTCAGGCACCACTCAATTATTTTTTATTTTAAGGCATTGTAGATAGTTTTCCCTGTGAAGCAGACAGTGAGATGCATCCCAGTTCAGCTGGTCCCTCTGCCCCATCCTGATTTCTAGGATCATTGTTATTCCTAGGTAAGATTTCCCAGGTCTGTCTTCTTATACTAACCCCAACACCCTGCAATTGACACCACTCTCCCTGTTTCCTCTAATTTTGGTGTTTTCAATTTGACTTTCGGTTTTCTGCAGTGACCAGTCTGCTATTCCTTTATTTTGTGACTGTTTTTAATTCTCACAATAATGATTTATTTCTTTTAAATCTCCATGGAATCTTTTCTTCTTTTGTATTGCTTTCTCTTTATTACTATTGACTTTAGTTCATAGATACAATGCCCTTTCTTGAGAATTATGAAAGAAACAAGAAGATTTTCGGTACATTTCTTCTTCAAAGAAGACCACTTTGTTCTCTATTAGATTAGTACCTATATATGGATTATGTGTGCATTTTACAGAACTACAGTTTAATTAATCATTTAGCTTTTTAGTGTTATCTCTTTGTATTCCATTTTAGTGGTTGCTACAGGGTTTACAATATTCATCTGTAATTATTCCCTGTTTATTTTGAGTTGATATGACCTTCTTTCATATGAAACATAGAACTTTTTTAACTGTGCAGGTTCATTTATTTTCCATTCCTAATATTTGTGCTACAGTTATTACATGTATTACGTTTACATAGTTTATAATCCCTAACAAAATGTAGCTTTTTTCATTAATCAGTTCTATGTATTCTAAAGAAATTAAGTTGAATAAATAGTCCTATGCATTTGCCAGTTGTTTGCTGTTTCTAATGATCTTCATTCCTTCCTGAGGATTTGATTTTTATTTGGTTTCTCTTTCCTTCAGTTAGAACAACTTCCTGTATAATTTCTTATAGTGCACGTCTGCTGGCAATGAGTTATTTTAATTTTTCATTCTTCCTTTTTCTTGAAGAATATTTTTGCTGGATGTAGGATCCTGGGTTGACATGTTTCTTTCAGGACTATAAAATGATTCTTCCTTTATCTTTGGTATTCAGCGGTTTGACTACCATGCTCCTAGGCATGACTTTCTTTGTGTTTATTCTGTGTATGCTTGAGTTGCCAAAGGTTGAAGCTGAATGTTTTTCACTTAAAATGGGAAAATTCTGGCCATTATTTTGTCAAATATTTTTTTATGCCTCATTTTCACACTTCTCCTTTTAGAACTCCAGTTACATGTATGTTAGACCATTTGATATTTTCCCAGGAGTGTCTGAAGCTCTGTCCTTTCCCCCCTAATTCTTTCTTCCCTAATTCTTTCTCTATTATTTCTTCGGATTTGATAATTTCTACTAACCTATCTTCAAGTTAAAGGATTGTTTCATTTGTTGATGTGTCATTAAGTCTATGTTGTGAATTTTTAAATGTTTACTTTTTCAGTTCTTCAATTTACACTTGGATTTCTTTTTTTTTAATTGTTGAATCATAACTGAGTACATTAGTGCAATCAAGGGGTACAATGTGCTGGTTTCATATATAATCTGAAACATTTTCATCAAACTGACATAGCCATCATGTCATTTTCTTAGCTATTGTATGAAGACATTTGTATTCTGCATTTAGTAAGTTTTGCCTGAACCCGTCTAAGACGCACTATAGGTGTGGCCCCACCATTTACCCTCCTTCCACCCATCCTCTCCCCTCCCCTTGGCTTTCTTTCTCTTCTTCTCTTCCCTTTCCCCTTCCCTTCCTCATCCTCTTCCTCCTCCTCCTCCTCCTCCTCCTTCCTCTTCTGTCAGAGACAATATCCCACTCTTTACCAGGCTGGAGAGCAGCGTCCTGTTCATAGCTCACTGAAGCCTCAAATTCAAGACTCAGGTGGTACTCCCACCTTAGCCTCCCAAAACACTAGGATTACAGACATGAGCTACTATGCCTGGCCTATATCTGGCTTTTAAAATGTAGTTTCTACTTCTCTGGTGTGATTTTCTGTTGTTTTATTCATTGAAATTATATTTTTCATTACTTCATCAAGTACAGTTATAATAGCTACTATTCCAACATTTGAGTCATCTTGGAGTTGCTCTCTATTTTTTTTTCTCTTTAGAATAAGTCACATTTTCCTTATTCTTTGTATGTTTAGTAATTTTGCATTATTTATTTATTTTTTTGAGACAGAGTCTCACTTTGTCACCCTTGGTAGAGTGCTATGGCATCATCGCTCATAGTAACCTCAAACTCTTGAGCTCAAGTGAGCCTCTCCCCTCAGTCTCCCAAGTAGTCGGGACTATAGGTGC